>JASDQU010216460.1:0-18337 GCA_032191745.1 Picea mariana | reverse complement strand
CATCTCCTCTAGCGATCACACTGGGGTTTCTTTGAATTCTCTAGCAGATGCCATCAATGGTTTCTGGTAGTTTCACTATGTCGTGCATCAGTAGCCCTCCGATCTACACTTGATCTGACGGTTCATATTATATCACGATTTCACCTTTCGCGATATCGGGATTCCTGATGTCAATTTTCTTTGACATGTCTAACTCTCGATCCCTGATGCCTCTCCATTGACTGGAATCAACGATCCAGATTTGATCTTGATTCAATGGCTGCGATTTAAGTCGCGATTTTTCATATCGAGAAATCATGATTCCTGTTGCAATGTTTCTTTGACATTTCCAAAATGTGATCCTCAAAACTCCGACGTGTTGTCCATCTGCTGACGTCACACGTGGATTGACACGTGTTGAATATTGCCACGTGTCACTCTGATTCGTGACTTACATGTGCCTAAAATGTTGAATCAATCTGACACTTGTCATTACCTAGTTGTGCCATGTGTTCCTAGCTGACATGGTCTGCTGACGTGAGTCGGGTCGATGGTCTAGATCACATCTTGATCTGATGGTTCAGGTTCAGTCAGGATTTCACACATCGCGATTTCAGGATTCTTGATGTCAATAATATTTGACATCTCCAACTCTCAATCCTCGAAACTCCGACAGGGAGTCGGATCAACGGTCCACATAACCCCCTGAGATGGTCAGTCCTCCTGCTTCCGGGATTTGTGAGCCCTCTACTCCTTGCACTTTTTAAAGATTGTGCAGGTTTTCCTTGATCCAATGGTGGGCAGACCCTGCGCTCAGATCTGACACCTCTGACTTCAATTATCCCTCTGGCTAAACTTGTGGTCCACGTGACCTCCCCCTATATGACCGCAGCCAAACCTCCTCATCGGGGTTTCGGACTTTCCAATGTCGAAACATGTATGTCCTCAGGGTTTGCAATCCCTCGAATCCCAATGCGCTCTTTACACACTAGCTCTCCTGGCTAGGCTTCTGGTCCATATGACCAGTATCCCCGTGACTGTAGTCTTACCACTTGTCCGGGTTTCGATATTTTCAATGCCGCAATGCATTGGCTCACGGGATTCCTGATATGTGAAACCCCTATGAGTCAACCCTCCTTTCGGGATTTCACCTTGGCTTTTCCCGATGGTAAACCTCGTGCATATCCTGTTCGATCTGACGGCTGATGAGATTTCTTAATGAGATCCAACAGTTCTCGATCTCTCCCTTCTGTAGGCTTCTCCTGATCTCCTCCTGGACGTAGAAACCAACGGTCCAGATCTTATATTTCAGCCGATCTAACGACGGATGTGCTCCCTCCTGAACTTTGCACACTTTCCTCCCAACCTTGGGAGAATTACAAGTTCTTAATGGCCTCGAATTTTGTCTATCTTCTCCTTTGCGAACTCTTGTATCTTGAGCTTTGCTACACGCATTATCCTCGACGTTGTTCCTCCTGAGCTTTCACTTCTGAATCCCCAAGGGATTCTTGGACTTCTGCGCCTCTGCAGAGTCTTCACATGCACACTCTGATCCTGCCAACTTCACCGTTGTACTTGCCATCAATGACAAGCATACACTACCTGTTAGACATTTTCCAACAGAAAGTCCTCACCCTATCACCCCCAAGACAATTGCCAAGTATAATCGACCAACAAAGTGATAAAGGCCATCCTCACTAAGACTGTTCAGCTGCATCACAAAGATTGGGCTGATAGGTTGCCTGAGGCCTTGTGGGCCTACAGGACAGCCTGGAGAAATACAACAGGCCATACACCATATGAGTTGGTATATGGGAAGCAGGTACTATTGCCCATAGAGTTTCAGGTAAACACCTTCAGAATTGCCATGCAATTAGCAATGGACCTGGATGAAGCTAAAAAATAGAGGCTATTACAATTAAACAAGCTTGATGAGATAATACAAGATGCTCTACAAAGAACCACCCTGATACAAGAACAAAGGACTAAATGGCACAACAAGTACATTAAATAGAAGTCCTTCCAACCAGGTGATTGGGCCCTCCTATATGCTAGCAGATTTAAAGTTTTCAAAGGAAAACTATCTACCAGATGGATGGGACCCTATGAGGTTGATACAGTATATGACAATGGTGTAGTAAGGATAAAAACTATTGATGAAAAGCAGACTTCTCTTGTTGTAAATGGACATCGACTGAAGGTTTATCACAAACCTCTGTCAAAGGAGAATTTTGTCAAAAATGTTCTTCAAACTGTCGAAATGCAACTGGTAAGCGAGAGGGTTTTTCCTCTTGCTGACCTACCATAGTAAGTTCAAATTGTATAAATTATTTTTCTGTACATAGGTGTGTCATGAGATGAATTTTTTTTATTTTTAACTAACAAAGAAAAAAGAAAATTGGTGGTGTTCCCATGTAGATAAACAAATAAGGAGGAAAGCTACCAGAAAGAGTCTTCTTTAAGTTTTTCAGACTCTTTAAAATTGAAAACACCGGTGAGAAGGAACTGGCCTGGGCTCGATAAAAATCCACGAGACAATATAGAGAGTTTCCTTTAAGTTTTTCATACTCTTTAAAATTGAAAACAACGGCAAGTAGGAACTGGCCCAGGCTTGACAAAAATCCATGGGACATTATAGAGAGTTTTCTTTAAGTTTTCCAGACTCTATAAAATTGAAAATACCGGTGAGCATTAACTAATCTGAGCTCGATAAAAATCCACAGAAAAGTAGTAGTTAGGATTATTATTGTGTTGTAATAAAAGAGGATATTCCAACAAAAGTGAGGTCACCTTGGTTCCAGAAGAAAAGGAGTTTTGTCATCTCAGTTACTGATCATTACAGAGTACCCTCCTGTTACAAAGCTTTCCTACATTATTCCTATATAAACTTTGGCGACTGCATGGTTTTTCAGACAGATTTTGACCATAGAACACCAGTTATTTCTATAAATTACTGTCACCAGAATCAGTGTCGAGATTTTTAAGCTCAAGAAAGTTCATTTTTGGGTTCTTATATCACATCAATGAAGGGCCACCAAATCATCTCGTTGTGTCTATCCAGTACTAGATCCTATCTAGTATAAAAGAAGGGGCCCTGCACTATTCCGGTACCAACTACAAATTTTACACACAGGTGATCCGGTACTTAGGTAACAACTGCGAATTGTACACACAGGTGATCCGGCACTGAGGTGATCCTGTACCAACTGCAAATTTTACACACAGGTGATCTGGTACTCAGGCGATCCTGTACCAACTTCAAATTTTACACACAGGTAATCCGGTACCCAGGCGATCCTATACCAACTGCAAATTCTACATACAGGTGATCCAGCACTCAAGTGATCTCGTATCAACAAAAAATTCTACACACAGGTGATCCAATACTTAGATGATCCAGTATTGGTAAGAACATGATAGGTAACTCTTCATCATGTTTCCAAGTCACTGTCAAATTATTAGCACAAGGACATACATATTCAACACTCTTTTTTTCGTATTATTTAAAGGAATTAGACTAAATATGCGTTTAGAAATTCTGATTTCTCTTGGATCATGACGTACCCCGTTTTGTCACAAATCTCTATAGAAATCTTAGACCTCACCTTCATAAGAAGGAAGTGTCCTACAAAACATCAAGAATGCAAAATCACGATGTCTTTTATCGGATCAAACTCCCTCTGTCTATTTGATACATAAACCCCATGATTAGTTTCCATACCTTATGAGACGATGTGAACCATGAATCTCAGCATATCAAGTAATGATCCCAGTCGATTTCATATACATGAGTCCCAACCATAACGACCACCTCCTTTCGTGAATGTCGTTCACCCCCAAGCTTCCCACAAATCTAGAAACCGTTGGTAGATCTAAGTTACCTCACCATATCATTATGAGTATCGACGTGACCGTTGTAATCTACACTTCCATTCATAAATGATCCTCTATATGGCTTCGCCATCTAGATGAGCATTATTTACCCTTGTTGTCACACTATCTACAGACACCCTATGCCTTCGTATCCCTCGTAGGTCCCTCCCAACCGATACTCTATCATCCGGTACTCAACACTCTGTCTGTGCCTTATCCACCTAAGAGAATTGCTTAAAATAGCATGGGGGTTGACATGCATGAGCCAATATTTCAAATATACAAAGAAACAACAAAATATCAGGCTTGCAAGAAAAAATATGAATAGGCAGGGTGGGTGCCATTCTTGGAAAAATTTAAGGGTCATCATGAGGGAATTTCGCTCAACTTCGTGCAGACATATGATGGAGAGAATGTGCAGTTTGGGGAGGTGAAGTTAAAAATTACAGAGGCCACTATAGAATAGGCTACGGGTCTCCCGATGGCTGAAGAAAGATACTTCAAAAGAGTAATCCTGGACAAAAATCTCTATCATCAATTCCTCAAACAAGAACATCACGACCCTGATTGCACCAAGGGAATCCCTCGGAGCTATATCAAAGAAAAATACTGGACAATTCTTATAAGTCTGTAGAAATTCCTCACCTGTGAGGGAAGGTATGTCGTGACCTTCATTTATCATTTAAATCTTTTGTCACATTTTGAGGGAGGACCGCAGATAAATTTTCCCTATTTTTTATGGATGAGTTTAAATAAAATGGCAAGAGGGGTAAGGTTAGTTTCTAAGAAACCTGATACTAGTCTTCACCATCAAGGTTTAATCAAACTTTTGATTATTCATGCTCTAAAAACACAAGGGGGTAATTGGAAGCAGTTACTCCAACAAAGATTCGCTCAAGAGAATTCCAAGTCAGACGAGACAAAGGAGGCGGGGACACACAGTGAAGGCTCAAGTAGAAAAGAAAAGAAAGACAGAAAAATGGCATCAGGGGGTAAATAAGACACTGTTGCACCCAACTCCTCTTGGCCCCTTGAGAAATCAATGACAGAAAATTTTGTTGTGGGAGAGCCTGTTATACCAAGAAAGAAGACAACCACTCAATTCCAGAGAGTAAGTACTAATTCAGTTTAAAGGGGTAAAAGACGAAAAGAGGGTTTAGAACCATGTTGTCAATTGGATAGCATTCCCAAAACTATAGTGAAAATTCCATCAAAACCAACCACTTAAATAGAGAAGACCCCTGACTTCCAGTTACAAAGAAAGAAAAAGTCTACATCAGCAGAAGCGTCTAGCTCGGCCCTGCGCCCTAAAGACCAACGGTCACAGAATAAGAAACAAAATAAGGGGGAGACAGATCAACAAGAGGTTTTACTAAAACCAACTGTAAAACCCCCTCCAAAATCCCATAAGAAATTGAAGAGTATTTATGAAGTTACTCGGCCTTCCCAAAGCTCGGTTGGTGGCTCAAAGGAGACTGCTAAGGTGACAAGTAAAAATAGAAAGAAACTAAAATGAAAGGAGGTACAAGTTCTAGAACTCACGCCTCAATCTTCTAGGTTAGGAATATGAGTTTGCCAACAAAAGCAAACCCCAGAAGTTACAATGCAAGCCCGCAAGATAAAGGTCCAGTCAACATAGGAAGTACAGGTGTCCATGCCTATCCCTATTAGTAAATCAAAGAAAAGGAAATTGTTTGAAGAAACTCCTACCCTTGTCGGAAAGTCTAAGAAAGCTTTGCCACCCATATGTAGGACCACCAGAAGTATGGCTAAACAGGAGACAATTCAAAACATACCAAAAAGAACCTGTGGATATTCCAAGTTCTCCAGACAAAGAGAGTGGTTGGGGAGCTTCCACAAGAGAAACAGAAGGAATGATAACAATAAGTGAGATAGAAGGGTTGGTAACAGAGACTTTGATGGATTTGAGGAAAGGAGAAGAAGCTCGAGCGGTGGTAGCTCAGGAAGCATTCACACCGAGTCCAGGCAAATCTTTGAGTAGACGAAAGATGATAATAAAGGCTCTGAGTAGTATGAGGAAAGAAAAAGAGGCTCGAAAGATGGTGGCCAAGGAAGTACTCACACCAAGTCCAGACCAGTCCCTGAATGAACAAACTTTATTCATGGAAATTGAAAGATTGAAATAAGAAATTGAAGAATAAAAAATATTGGACAGGCATATCAAGGCAAAGAATGCAGAATTGAAGGAGCAGCATGCGGAGGTCTCTGCCAAACTTAACAAAGTCTTGTGATTGGTCCATTACACTCAGGTGATCAAGAAGGAATTGAAGAGTGAAGCTTCCAGTGTTAACATTTTTCAATCTGAGGAATGATAGAGGAGAGTCCAATTGTGCAGAAAGTTTTTGGGTATCATTTTTTGGTAACGTTGCATGAGGACATGCAACATCTTCAGCATGGGGGAAATGTTGAGTCGCCATTTTGACATAATATAATACCCTATCTTACCCTTTATCTAAGCATTTTTTCCTCTGTTATAAACCTACACTCGACTATTTCCTCCTAAAACACATGTCTAATAGCTATGTCATGTCTACAAGAGGTAATTGGTGATTTAAAGCATGTTTGTTTAACTTTCTTTAATTAATTCGATTGAAAGTGTTTTATTTTGTATAGTTCTAACAATTTGATTTATGAAGAAGTCTATCTGGCACTACCAGACACCATGTAATCCGGAACCGAATCCATTCTGGTACCCAAGACAGTTTTGATCTGGTACCAACTCCATTCTGGTACCAAGGTGTGTGCTATTCTGGTACTCCTTGCTCTATTCTATTCCGGTACTAGACTCACGACTGTGTGCAATCCGATACCAAAAGCTCTGTTTCCAGAATATGTCATTTGGACCAGGATAATGGTGAATATTTCGAGAAGACAGTTGGATAGAAGCGTCTGAATCAGTTTTCCAGTTGCAAGAGACTCCATCGCTCATGCACTTCCTGTCATGAGGATGGAGTCGACTCCTCAAAATTCGATGTAAATCTTAATTCTGGAATTTTCTGAACTGTTTAATGTTTATCCATAAATATTGGTAGTATCGACTTACCTTATATAAGGGATGTTGTGTAGAGAGGAATGTAAGAAATATACATTAAGAATCAGACAGCACTTGTCGTCGTGATGTATGAAGTAAAAGACTATTAATCCAATTTACCAGCCAAATTAATACAGAAGAACTTTTATGTCAATTCTTGGATGTGAGTGAAAGCTTTAGTCTGTTAACTCCTTAAGAGGTTCCTTGTTGGTTCAGCAAGGGCCCACCGCCCCAACTAAGTTAAACCTCATTGTATACGTTCTGTGTGTTTGTGTGGATAGTTTACAGCAACGTGTGTGTGTGATTAGTCTTTAATTCATTCTCAAGATTGAGCATTGAGTTCATTATTTTGGATTGGTGTGTAATAGAAAGTGTTATATAGAATAGACATTTTATTCTCAGATGTTGAAGATAGCTATCTCGTAATTTGAAGTGTGGGACTGATATTTTAAGTTATGATTGTAGTATCGCAAGGGAACAAGAGACTTTATCTTTCATCTTCACCTGCTGTAATGAAGTCTTTCAGTGATACTGAATTCCCTTGTGTTGGCTTGATTGAATTACTTGAAGTTGAAGTTGCTTTTTGTTTCAATAATGGTTGGAGTTGATTGTTTCAATTGCTACAGGAGACAAGCTTCTTAAAGTTCATCTTTTCAATACAAGTGCCTAACATGAACGGACTTGTTTCTCTGAGACAACATTTCTTTGATTCATTGTTTGTCTGAGTTTCATTATCATTTTTCTCTTTTAGGTTCAGAGGATATTTTGAAGTATTTAGAGATCTTAGAAATGGAATTTTTATGTTATTAATTATTTCCTATATTCAACAGACTTAGATAGGTTACTTTTTTTCGACACATATGGTGTAACGACTATTTCGATTACGAATCCCGAACTGACATTTAAATGAGTGTGAGATATACAGTGAAAATATTTACGCACCAACATTCGGCCTTGTCAAGAATTATCTCCCGTTCGCAAGCGTTTTAATCCTGCTTGTGTGCACGCCTTAGCCTCAAAGTTTCACTATGGTTGGTGCCCTTTCCCCTACAATGACCACTGTGAAAACACTTAATCCTCCATACTGGAGCCGCATAGGGAGCTTGTCGAGCCTGTTAACCTTGTTCTGATTATTGTGGTCTGTTACTTTGAATGCAGGCTCAATCGTTCGTGGTATAGCAGTCATGTTGGTATAGCTTTCATCACTACCTCTGTGATAATAGCATGATATTTACATTGCAATTTGCACTCCTAAAAATCCACAGTTACTAGCCTGATCCCAAGGAACTCAGTCATTTTTTGGAAGGGCCTCTTCCCGTTTCGATTGGGTGCATGGGTATACACAGTACCACGGCTTGTTCGGCTAATTGTTTTTTTTCCTTAGCACAGTGGAAAATTTTTGGTTAGTGTACAGTCAATAGTATTCGTGCTTATGGTTTTTTGGTTGACGGATGACATTGGAAACAAGAATTTGGTGTCGTTCACACACGTCGCGACCTGTAGATGATGTTTTTCAAAGTAAAGCATTGGAATGGATATATCTACTGCAACTTTTGTTGTTAATAAAATAAGCTTGGGTATGCGTGGCCTGGTCACTCACTGGCGAATTAATAATAGCCCAGAATGATGTTTTGAGCTATGTCGTGGTCATATGTCGATATGTGATTATTGGAAATATTACACTAGGATTCCCTCAGTTGTGAACCATGTATAGTATGGGTGATTTGGTTTTATGATCAGTGATATCCACTGAGTTTCAAGTGTGTTATTTATTACAAATTGATCATTGTTGGTGACATTCGTGTTGGATATTTGGCTCATCTTTTAAGTCGCATCGAGATGTTTTGTTTTACAGTGGCATG
Source organism: Picea mariana (assembly GCA_032191745.1). Classification (NCBI taxonomy): domain Eukaryota; kingdom Viridiplantae; phylum Streptophyta; class Pinopsida; order Pinales; family Pinaceae; genus Picea; species Picea mariana. The sequence continues at coordinate 9,571 of JASDQU010216460.1, read as the reverse complement.
GGTACATTTTCTTGGACATTTTCCCCTACATAAGCCTGTGCCAAAGTGTTGGCTATTGATTATATGGTAGACTATCGTTTCAGACCTAGCATGCGAGGTTTTGGTTATTTTTTTCTTGATTTTTTTACTATGTATATGTGTGGGAACAAGTATCATTACAGATCTTGATTGGTTCTATTGCAAAAATGGTGACTTCATTATTATTTTTGGAAACAATACTTTGAAATATAGATGTGGATTTGGGAATTGTATGGCAGTGATGGATGTTAATAGTTACAAATTGGGAATGATTGTTGTTGTTGACTGTTATAAAATGTAGAACATACAAATAAAAGGAACATAACCTCTTGCAAATTGTGTGAAATACTTCTGTTGTAATGGCACTATGTTGGATATTAATGGGAAGTGAAATTAGGAAAATGTACAGGAACTATTACTCAATCATCTCATTGTTGGTTGATGCATATTTTTCTTACTATAAAATATGTTATGGAGTGCTTGATTAATCTCATGAACAGTAAACATTTCCCCCCCCTCATTATCTTATTTTTCGCTAATTACAACCCCCTCACATATCCCATATTCATTTTGTTCACTCCATGTTCTGATGTTGATTACAGCTAAGAGAATTTATGTGTTAAGAGATTGAAGTGGCAGTTTCTTGAGTAGATTTTAGTGATGTCCTATTTGGTTGATTTACAACTGATTTTTGTTATCATTGAGCAGTGACCATTTCGTCTCCCCTTTCATTATATCATATTTTCTCCCAATACAAACCCCTCACGTTTCTCGGAACACTGCTTCACCCCCCTGCTTGTTCATTAACGTTCAAACAATTTGTATGGATTGGATTGCATGAGTTTGATACATTCTGAGCCAAATCTATTTCGTATTTTTAAGAGTTTTCATGCATGGCTATTCAAAGAGACTATCTGCTAATCGATTACACACGTGGGATTCTTCGATTGGATTGGGCAGGAAGTAGCCCTACTAGGCTTGAAAGGCCTCCTTTCCAAGCCCTGCAATGATAGATTGACTTCAGGGATTTTGGACAACATGTTTTATTTTGAATATATCAGTATTATTTGTGAAAGAATTTCAACTTTCATGAGCTAAAATTGCAAAAAGTAAATATGTTGATGGGAAGCAAAAGGAAGTGTGTTTTCATAACTAATGGATTATGTTATGATGGTTAGGATGGTTATGAACTAAAGGGAGTCAAAAGGGGTCCCACCTACTAGTTATTATTTATTTATGACCCTTATTATAATTACTACTTGTCCCCCTAACTAAAGTTAGTTGATTCTTTTAATTAACTTAACTAATGAGTTCATTTAACTACTTCAACCAATTCTAACTTCTTAAAGGAAAGAGGAAAGGGAGGAAAAAAGGGGATAGAAGCACAAAAAATGCTAAGGTTTTCTCTTTGAGTTTATGTTGAGATAGTTCATTTTTCATTCATTCATATATTGATCACAGCCTAATTCACCTTTGTGATAGCAGGGTCTTATTATAGACAGCGATATTTAGGGTTGAATCAAATCATTCAGACACTTGTTCTTCAGAGGTGATGATCTATCTTTGATAGTCTATGTAGACTTGTCTGTGTATGAATTAATTTTCATGACTGATATAGTCTATTGTGCAGAGTCGAGTGGGCAGCACTCTATGGAAAGCTGATCCATATTTTACAATTCAGTTTGGGTTTCTATCAGAGGTCCTTTTGTATGTTCCATCAGGGATTTCTAAGTTTGACTTTGGTCCAAGATTTTTGTGTGAAGTCTTGTAAAGACAATGACTCTTTGGTGAATTGGAATGAAATAAAGGATTGTTTTATGTCTCATATATCTTGAGTATCATCTTGGTGTCTTTAATTATGTTCTTACATTTATTTTAGCAACTGATATGTTCAGAAAAATACATAAAAAGGTGAATTTCCAGCAAGCTTTTGTTGATAAAATACTAGCCTAAGCACTTGTAATTAATACTTGTGAGTTAGGATATATATTTTTGTTGGCTATAAACATAGGGTGATATTCCCATCAACTTTACTTTAGCCAAGTAAAGTCTGAAAATGCTTGAGTAAGATCAATTCATATCTTTTCCTCAACATTTATTTGACGACCATACTGGGGAGATCTTCGATATCTCTCTGGTTAAGAATTGTACTCAATTTTCATCACTACATATTTCTTTTTTTATTTTGATTCCTTGACTGTTTTACTATTTATGACTGTTGTTGTTGCAAGACAACCTAATCTTGAGCCTGGTCTCCAAGACCATACCAACATTGCCTTGAACCTGTTTCATACTATTTTAGACACTACTAGGACCCGTGTGGAGCTTAACCGTTCTTGGGCAGCAATTGAAAGGGATATTGGTATTCAAGAACAATTGGAAGCTAGACGTAGGCAGCCAAGAAATCAGCAGTAACCTTTTTTCTTTCTGTTTTGGCCTTTCTTTCATGTCTTTAGATTCTCATGCTTCTAGAAGAAGAAGAGGCTTGTCATCTAAAATCAATCCTATTGCTGAAATAGGAAGAAGAAACATTGTGTTATCTACCCAAAAAAGGGATCTAAGGAGAACTTTATCTGATTCATCTAGCTCGTCTTTCTTTCTCTCATATATCATCCACAATATGGAATCTAGTGGTGGCTCTGGTGTCACTTAAAGTGCCCCATCTTCCCAATATTCATCGTCATCAGTGATTGGTAGCTTGTACAACCACCATATCCCTATCCAATCTACTACAAACCCCACCAAAGTCATTAAAAAGTATCAGGTCTTTCATTTTGAGGAAGATGCCATAACCACACCATGGCATGTGTCCTCTCCTCTTAACCTAGCTCCTGTTACTTGTCCACTTCCAAAATTTAAAGAGCATTTGCCTAAGTTTTCAGGAAATAACACTGTCAGTACCAATGAACACTTAGTGGAATTTTCTAATGCTTGTCATAACATAGGGGCCAGCGACAATGATACTTGCATGTGCCTATTTGTCAATTCCTTGGAAGGGAAGGATGGGGATGATTATTTTGACCTTCCTCCTAAGATTTTGTCTACCTGGGAGGAATTAATATACTGGTTTAGATCCACTTATGAGAAATCCAAAAGCCCTGCTGAGAAGTTAAGGGAGTACAATAATGTCACATACAAAGATCGTGAGACCATCAGGTCTTTCAACTTGCGTTTCACCAAGTTGTATAATCAAATCCCCGAACTTATCTGCCCTCAAAACCAAGCCGCCTTCATGCATTACTATAATTCATTGCCTTCTCCTTACCATCATAAGCTTGAAGAGAAATCCATTGATAATCTCGGTTCCTCTCTACACACTTGTTCAGAGTACCAAGAATAGCTTAAACAAACTGGTCTACCCTAGGGAGAATCAATTAGACAGACAAACATGTCCTCTCTCTTACAACTAGTATAAGATATGAACAATCGTATGATAGCATTTGAGTGGAAGAGTATTGTCTCCCCTCTCACCCTTGGAGCTTCATCCTCTTCTGCACCTCCTTTTAGAAATCCATTTGAAAATAATTTTCATCCCAAGGCTATTCCGCCTAGGAGTTGGTGTAAATTTTGTGAGGAACACCATGAAGAAACCACGTGTGAGGTAAGGAAGAGTGTCAGAGACAAGATATTAGGTAAAAGACCAGAAGCCACTATCGTTGTATTATATTTTTATGAGCTAGAAGATGTCATGGTTATCAATACCAGAAACAAAGATTGTGCCCCAAAAGGCAAGTTTGACCCTCCTCGCAGTTCTTCTATCCTGAGATCATCATCAACCGCTATTGCGCCCTAGGTTCCTAAAATTCTTGATAGTCAAAGAATCACTCATCCCCCCCCTCTTCCAAATACAACATCTTGAATCAATTGGATAACATCAAAGCAGATGCAACCCTCCTAGACATGGTTGTTGTCCTTGAACAACAAACGCATCTGAAACGATTCATGGAAGGAAAATATTTCGTTGTAGCCAAAATTTTCGAGTAGGTAACTGAAGAGGATTCTTCTGTAAATAAAATAGGTGTACATAACTTTAGATATCCTGTAAAAAATTCCCCCTGTTTATATTTCTATAAAAATCATGGATAAAATCGCCCATTGTTGCCTCATTGATGGTGGTTTGGGCCCTAGTGTGATGTCAAAGATTGTTATGGAAGAGATAGGCCTGTCTTGTACAGATGAAAATGCCAGAAGCATGATCTCCTGCAATAATATACATCAAAAGACCATAGGTGAGATTAAATATGTGACCTTAGTTTTGTGCACCCACCCCGAAATAAGGACGACCCTCATCATTCAGGGAATTGATATGCCTGTAAGAAATTACTTGATTATTTTGGGAAGAGATTGGCAAGCCTTAACAGGTGGATACCTCTCACTCGATGGAAGACATTTATTCGTTCCTTGAAATGAAAAAACAATATAGTTCTTAGAGAAGGAAGGGTGTCCCCTTACATCGAGAGTGTCCCACAACCTAACATAAACTATCTCGAAGAGGACCTTGGAGTATACTCCATCTTTGTTGAGGAGGACAATATTCCTTTGGAACAAATCAATTTAGATGATGGTATGTGTCACATGCAATTTGATGGTTCATGCTCAAATGAGGGAAATGGGACTGGTGTTGTCTTAATTTCTCATGTAGGTAAAATCCATAACTTTTCTTATAGGTTGGAGTTTTCTTTCACAAACAACATCACCGAATTTGAAGCCCTACTATTAGGCATTGAAAACGCATATAATCTTGGTTGCAGTCACCTATTGGTTTTTCGGGATTTTGAGCTTGTTGTTAACCTCGTATGGAATATTTATTCCCTTAGCAACAAGTTGATGAAATGATACACCTAAATTGTTTGGGCTCTTATCTTGAACCTATCATCTTTCAGTGTCACTTGCGTAGGAAGGGAACTAAACTCAATGGTTGATCGGTTAGTTGTTTTTGTAGATTCTCCTACTCAACAACTTATGCCACACAGACCTGATTGTACCTTTCAATCCCTGTATTATCCACATATTCCTGACAATGTAGAATCTTGGCAGGTCTTCCCCAATGACGAGAGAATTTGTGCTTTTATCCAAAATGAACCTCTTAAGCCTAAGGAAATAATATCCATGGAAGATAACAATATTCCTAAAGGCTTGAATCCTCTAGAAAGTTCATTTTCTTCGAGTGATGTAGGAGACAAGGAAAAAAAAATGAAGAAAAGTCAAAAAGGAAGGTGGGTGAGACCATCTCCTTAAACATTGGGACACCTGAGACTCCAAAGAACGTGAAAATAGGTGCCAAATGTTCAGTTGAAGAGAAGGAGAAGTTTTCCAAGCTGCTTGGCAAATTTCAAGATGTTTTTGCTTGGTCTTATGAGGATCTTCATGGTTTTGATCCTGGCCTTATACAGCATGCCAACCCCATTCAGGAAGGTGTAAAACCAGTTATGCAGAAACAAAGACCTATCAACCCTTCACTAGAAGCAACCATTTGAAAGGAGTTGGAAAAAATTTTGAAGGCTGGAATTATCTTTACAGTCAAGTATTTTGAATGGGTTTCAAATATAGTCCCTATTCAGAAAAAAACTGGTCATATTAGAGTATGCGTTGATTTTCGTGCATTAAATCGAGCTAGTATAAAAGACCACTTCCCTCTTCCCAACATGGAAATGATCTTGCAACAAATTGCAGGGTCACAAATGATGTCCTTACTCGACGAGTTTTCCAGTTACAATCAAATCAAGGTAAAGATGACAAATAAATATAAAACCACCTTTATTACTCATTGTGGTACCTTTGCTTATGAATGTATGCCATTTGGTTTATCTAATGCAAGTGCCACTTTTCAAAGAGATATGCAATTATATTTTGACGATTTGATCGGTAAGATCATTCAAATCTACCTTGATTAATTAATGGTTTACTCTAAAATCCGATCAGATCATTTTGGCCATCTGAGAAAAGTTCTCATGCGGTGTAGGAAATTTGGTATTTCCCTAAACCCTTCCAAGTCCATTTTTGGCATTACCGAAGGAAATCTCCTTGGACACATTTTCTTTGATTCAGGAATACGTACCAATCTTGAAAGAATCATTGTTATCCTTAACCTTCCTACTCCTACTTCCAAGAAAGAAGTTCAAGCCTTTATGGGAGTTATTAACTTCGTCCGTAGGTTTGTTCCAGATTTTGCAGTGATGGTCAAACCAATCCATAATCTGCTTAAGCATGACCATTCTTTTTCCTGGACTGATGAGGTTGGAAATGCTTTTGAAGGGATTAACAAATCAATCAGCTCCGCACTGGTTTTGGCGAAGCCAGATTTTGAGAAGGAATTCATGATTTATACTAATTCTACTGAAGAGGTAGTTTCTGCTATCCTCATGCAAGATGATGGTCGAAGAAATGAAAAACCTTTGGCTTACATGACTCAAAGTTTGTGTGATGATGAATTTAAAAACTCTTTTATTGAGAAACATGTTTTTTCTCTTGTTAAGGTCGTTGAAAAGTTTCGCCACTACATCTTAGGTAAGCACACGTTAGTAAAAGTCCCTTTACCTGATGTCAAGATTTTTCTCTCATAAACTTATCTTTCAAGAAAACTTGCATATTGGCTTGCCAAGATCCAGGAGCATGATTTAAATATCATGACTTCTACCACTATCAAGGGACGTGACCTAACCCTTCACTTGGCTCAGCATGCCAAGAATGGTGAATAAATTGATGAAGAAGATAGTTCCCTTTTAGATCTCTTTTGCATTAACGATCAGACCCTCCCTGTGTCTGAACATCCTTGGTACAAACATTTGGTTTATTATTTACAGAACCAAGGATGTTCAGACAAATTAGACACTCATCAAAGGAGGAGACTTCATCTTGAATCTGCAAGATATGTCAATATAGGATATTTCTAAGATCTATTGATGGTGTGCTAATTTGTTGTGTAAACAATGAAGACGCACAAAAATTGTTGCAGGAATCTCACGGCTCTTCGAGCTCTGTCATTCATGTAGGAGGTCCTTTTTCTGCAAAGACCACTCACTGCCTTCAAAATTATTAGGAAGGGATATTATTGGCCTTTGATCTTTCGTGAATATTATGTTTTTTAGAGGTATTGCGACAAATGCCCAAAAATTGCTGGGAGGGAATGCCTTTCAGCCATGCCCTTACAACCCGTCCGACTAGATTTTTCCCTTTTCTAAGTGGGGATTGGATTTTATTGTTCCTATTAACCCTCCTTCTTCAATTGGGAAAGTTTTTATCTTGACAACCACAAACTATTTTACGAAATGGGCTGAAGTTGTTCCTCTTAAACATTCCATAGACGATCAGGTAATTTCTTTCCTTGAAAATAATATATTTTTCAGAGTTGGTCTTCCATTGGAAATTATTACAGATAATAGCCCCACTTTCATTTTTTCTAAGAAGAGTCAGTTTATAACCAAGTTGGGGGTTAAACATTTCACATCATCAACTTATTATCCCCAAGGAAATGGGCAAGCCGAGTCTACCAATAAAAATCTGGTAAGGATCGTTAAAAGGCTAATTGAGGATAAACCTCATCAGTGGCACACCCTCCTCACTTATGCCCTCTGGGAAGATCGAACTACTGCCAAAGTAAGTATTGGTTGTACCCCTTTTCAGCTGGTTTATGGTCAAGAAGCCCTCCTGCCAACTAAGCTGGAACTTTCTTCCTTAAGGTTGATGCTACAAACCGAAGAATTAAATTCATTAGATGTTCCACAAAGAGTAAATGCATTACTAGATTTGGAAGAACAAAGGATGTTTGCTTTGGATAATATTAAAAGGAGACAACAGACCATTAAGAAATATTTCAACAAAAGTTTCAAGACTGTCAAGTTTAAGGTCAATGAAAAGGTTCTTCTATGGGATTCGGCTCACGCTGATAAGGGAAGACATTCAAAATTTCATAAATTATGGTTGGGTCCTTTCAAGATTGCTTTTGTATTAGGTACAAATTATTACATTCTAAAAGATTTACAGGAGCGATTGTTTTCCTACAGCACTAACGATTCTCACTTGAAGAATTATGTGGAACCAACGTGAAAATATCTACGTTGTTTGGTATTCTTTTGTATACTAGTAGTTTAACTCTGCTTTCAATTTTTGTGCTTATTTTTGTGCTTACAGATTTTTTCTTTCTGAGTTGACCTTTTACTATGTTGTATTTATATCTTTTACAATTTTTGTCTTTATCATCTTTTAAGGTTTGGTCAAGGTAGAAGGTTGCATCAGTTCTGCCACAATGACACCTCCACAAAAGCATTGTTAGTCAATAACAATCAAGCTTGCATAGATGTTAGGATGTCATCTCTAAAAGAACCTTGAAATTGATATATATTTCCATTGTTGTCTTATCAAGAATTGGTTATCTCTCACTTCTTCTCACCATTTCTTCATCCATTGAGAGTTTTAAGAGAAAATATGAAAAATTCCTCCTTGTAGGTAAAAGAACATATCATGGTCGATGGATTATGAATACAGTGGTAAAAACCCCTCGTACTTAACATTTTTCATGAGCTATTCCCAAATTCCCGATCATCTTTCCATTAAATCCGCTCACTTCCCTTTGTTGCATAATCATTTGAGTTACGTCTTCTTGAGATTAATGTCATTAGTCTGTGAAACCATGGGTTCTGAGTTCTAATATGTTAAAAACAAATTTCCCTGGGGAGTCGTCATTTTTTTGACGATTGAAAACGTCAACGTAGTTTCTCCCACAAAGTGTTGCTAAAGCTATTATTATAAAAGTAAATAATACTAGTAGGTGGGACCCCCTTGAATTATATAGTTGTAGGTCTGTTCATTTTTTATGCTATGATGATGTGCTACAAAAGTTTACATGGTTTATATTAATATGGTTGTCATTGATATGAGTTAAGCTATGAGATGTTGTTCCTTCACGATACTACAACCTGCTATTCACATATGCTATTTGTTCTTCTCGCACCTACACAACAAACCTGTTAGTAAAGTCACATGAAGGGAAGTTTTTGAAGAAGGCAAAGTATTACAATGAATGCAAAGGAACCTAGTCTGAAATAATACATGCATAAAATATTTGTTAATCCTTAGCTAACAAGGAAATGGCTATAAAATGTTGTTAAATCACATTTTTTTATATATGCATATGGTGGAAATTTTAGTGGCGCATTTTGGCAAATGATAATACAATGGTGATGTTATGTTTCAGATTGATGTTGATCATTCCATAGGATGTGGTTCTATATAGATTCACTTAGATTGTATAGTGGTCGAGCGATCTAGTGAGTTATGATGGAAATATGAACATTGGGGGGCACATTTGGCAAGTAACCACACAAACGATTGAGTTGTTGTGTGGAACTCAGATTATGCTAAGGTTTAAATGATTGATATTCTCAATGCATGGATTGATTAATGTTGTTAATGAGGGATCGTTGGCATGTACCGCAGAGTAAATGTGAGATAGGTGGAGGCGACATGCATTTACTGTATGTCACGTTTACCCTTCCAGTTGGCCACCACCCTAGTCGAACTATTGTTTGATCTGGTTGTTGTGATTGCGCTCCAG
>JASDQU010216453.1:0-10888 GCA_032191745.1 Picea mariana | reverse complement strand
TGTATATAGGCTGGTGAGCCCATTTTGGTGTAGTGGTACCAATTTTGTACCGAGGTGCTTCACTGGCCTGCGGATGTTTGTATATTTGTACGTAAACATTTTGATGGCACTGTGGACCAATTTATATATATATGAGTATACATTTTGGGGTCTATGTGATGTTTACATGTGTTTTTTAATGTGTTTGATGATGTCTAATCTGTATATGATGTGACGGGTTCTTGATGGTTTATGTGTGTGTAGAGGTATCTTGATGTGATATATGCCATTCTAACACAATGTTAGCTAAGTTATTTGTAATTTGATTCACTTGTCTTGGAATATGTGTAAATGTAATGAAATCAAAATTTCGAGATAAAAGTCTAACTTGTAGGTATTTGTGAAAGAGGCAAGGATCACAGACATGGTACACATTGTTGAGCTGGAGGACGACTAGTTGAGAGTCGAGAAAGACGCTAAGGTGACGAATACGATGATGCTGGGCATCGACAAAGAGGCCAATGACGACAGTGTATTCGTCTTGGTTGTTGGTTGCTGAACCTAAACATATGCCATTAGAGTGGAGCATTTCATGTGAGGGGGTATAGAGGGCCCAAGCTGTCGAAGTGAGATTTTGTGTCCAACGACTGGTGCCGTCGGCATAACCGATGTGGTAGGCCGGTGGAGGAGGCAACTGTCAATAGCACAAATGATAGTTTAGACGTGAGGGATGGAAAAAAGATTAAAAACACTATAAAAGAAATAACCTAAAGTAGAATGGCTACGCTTAGGCATAGAATTTCTTTAAGTATAACCCATTGACAGGGTCTTTGAGAGAGAGGCCTTAGGGAGAGGCCAAGATGTATGCGCCTTTGGTGAGGTAATGTTGGATAATGTAGGGGCCATGCCATAGTGACTCGAATTTGCCATGACCAAGGGTATCGTGAGCAATATCGTAAGCAAGGATGAGGTCGCCTTCATGAAATAAACGAAGGTTGACATGGCGATCAAAGGTGGTCTTTGACCATTTTTTGGCTACCTCATTGTTCTGTAATGAAGATCGACGATCTTCATCCAGGAACTCTAAGTTTAGCAAGTGCTGCTCCATTGGAGCAGTGTCAAGTAATAGCTCAATTGCGGTGCGTAAGGTGAGAATTTTGCACTCAATGGGAAGAGTGGCCTCGACCCCATGGACTAAATGAAATGGTGTGAAACCAATGGCCATGTTCACGGCCATACGGTAAGCCCATAGCGCGAAAAATAACATATGATGCCAATTGGTCTTATGTTTATTAACTGTGCACTGTAACATGGTCTTGAGGACCTTGTTAACTGCTTCGACCTATCTGTTAGACTGAGAGTAATATGGTGAGGAAAAATCGTGGGAGAATCCTAACCGAGATGAGATTTCGACAAAAATCTCATTCTCGAAGTGTTTTCCGTGATCGAAAACAAGTTGGAGTGGTACTCCAAAGAGGGATATGACGTGATTAAAGAAAAAATGCTCTGCAGTGTCAGCGGTGTTGTTGAAGGTGGGCATAGCTTCAACCCATTTTGTGAAGTAATTGACTGCAACAACAATGTATTTGTGTCCATTGCTGGATGGGGGATTACAAGTCATGAAGTCGATGCCCCATTTACAAAAGGGGCCAGCAGTAATGACTGGGTGGAGAAGAGCAGGTGGTTCTCGTGCTTTGTTAGCATAAAGCTAACATTTCTCGCATCGCTTCACGGCATGAATGCAATAGTGAAACAATGTAGGCCAAAAATAACCTGATCATATGATTTTTTGAGCAATAGACATTCCCGAAAGATGTCCCCCACATGTGCCGCTATGGCAGTCGTTTGAGACTCTATTGGCCTCACCAATAGTCAAGCAACGACAAAGTATGGTGTCGACCCCTCGTCGATATAAGATATCTCTGATGAGGAGATAGCGGGGGGTCTAGTGGTGAATACGACGATGATCATCTCGTGAGAGGTGGTTACCGAACTTTTGGGTTCGGAGGTAGACGAGGAGGTCTCCGTACCAAGGATCATCCAAAGTGATGTAAAAGAGATGTTCATTGGGGAAGTCGGTATTGACAGGGGCACTGGTAGTATCAAAGGGGAAGGCCATGACAAGTTCAATGAGGACGAGAGATTTCTTTCTCTTGGGTATTGAAAATTCAAGATCGTACTCCTGAAGGATAATGATCCATCGGGAAAATTTTCCATTAATTTGCCGACGGTTGAGCAAGTATTGTATAGGGTTGGAATCTGCTATGACCTTAGTCATGCGAAGCACAATGTAATGATGCAGTTTCTGGACTGTGAGGATGACTGCAAGGGCTAGTTTCTCTTCATGTTTATACTTCAAGGGTGGCCCTGAGCGGTTTTTACTAACGTAGTAAATGACATGCTCATGATCTTCGTCGTCGATTTGAATGAGAACTCCTGCTACTGAGACAGCTGATGCTGATATGTAGAGGATATAGTCGCGATTATAGTTGGGTGAACTAATTAAAGGGGCATTAGACAACGCCATTTTAAGATCGTCAAATGCTTTTTGGGCATGTTCATCCCAGTGAAATGGAATTTCATGGTGTAGTAAGCGAAGGAAACCATGTGCTCGAGTGGCATAGTCTGGGACAAATCATCGTAGAAAGTTAGCTTTTCCTTGTAGGCTCTGGAGTTAACGTAAATTCTAGGGAGGTGGAATTTTTGTGATGGCTTGGACCTTAAGGGGGTCCATGGTAATACTGCTTTGGGAAACGATAAATCCGAGGAGGTGCCCCATAGTGACGCAGAACACGCACTTGAGGGGATTCAAGTGGATGTTGTACTGACGACACCGTTGGAAGATGATCCGTAAATCATCAAGATGTTGGGTGCGTTTCTTGGATCGAGCTATGAGGTCGTCCAAGTATGCAAGGATGATATGAGTTAGATCATGAAAAATGTATGTCATAGCCCGTTGGAAAGTTGCGCCAACATTCTTTAAGCCAAAAGGCATGACACGATATGCAAAAGTACCCCAAGGGGTAGTGAATGCAGTTTTGTATTGATCGGCTGGGTGGATTTGGATTTGATTATAACCAGAGAAACCGTCCATGAAGGATAGAGCCTTGTGGCCTACGCAGTCGTCAATAATTTGATCGATGAAAGGCGTTGGAAAGTTGTCTTTGGGACGTGCGTGATTGAGATCGCAAAATTTCATGCAGACACGATAGTGCCATGTTTTTTGTTAATGGGTATAGGTTTGGAAACCCATGATGTACAGGTGATGGGGTAGATGAACCTAGCCGTGCGTAATTTGTCAATCTCGGTTTTGATGGCCGCTGCTTTGGATGGGTGTAGCGGTCGGTGTTTTTGACGAACTAGTGTAATGTCAAGCCAGGTGTCAATGCAATGTTCGACGATAGATGGATCAAGGACAGACATTTTTGTGTATGACCAGGAAAAAATATCCCGATATTCTTGGAAGAGGGCTTTGTAGGTGGTGATTTCTTGAAGAGTGCATGTGGTGCCAATGGTGATTTCTTCGACGACTCCATCTTTGATGGAAATGTCGATTTTGATGGTTGGGGAAATGTTGGCCATGTTGCCTTCTTCAAAAGCATCAGGGGCAAGGATGGGGTTGTTGAACCAGTCGATATTCCCTGATGGGATAAAATCCTTGGTTTCGACTGCGTATATGGGGTGTTATTTAGGAGGCATGGAGGCTTCCTGTGGAAAGAAGATCACTCTATGGTGTAGCGCTTCCCATGGGTAGTCAGGGGTGTTTAACACTTCAAGTATGTCCTCGTCACAGTGGAATTGACGGGAATACAAAGGATCTAAAAGGGTGATATCGGTGATTGTCGCCGTGTGGCTGTCCCTTGGTGATGAAGAAGCAGGGGGAGTGACGCAATGACATTGTGATGGTTCGCTGGTCATAAACCAAATATCGAAGTACTGAGGAGTACCAGTGGTAGTTGGGAACATGCAGTGTTCTAACCTTGGGNAGTACCAGTGGTAGTTGGGTGTAAAATTTCCATAGGGAAATGAATGGGATAATTGGGGGGGTTTGGGGGTGAATCCTTGGATAAGTCATCCAAGGACCATGGAGGCGTTAGGAGTGCCTTGGGTTCAGGAGAAATGATATGAAGAATCTCTAGTGACGAGGTAAGGTCAACCATCGATTCTGTAGGGGTTTGAATCAGGGTCAATTGACGTTGCCTGTATTTAATGATCATAGGACATTGGTATGTAAAATGATCTAAGGATTCACATAGAGAGAAAGGGCATCTCATACTTTCATTGATGGAAGTCGTGACATAATGTATGTCAGTGATTTTTGGTAGGGATGATGTAGCTAGATTGGGTTTGTTCTGGAAGCTTTGGCGTACTGCGACTAATGTTTGCCGGAAGCACGGTAGTGTTGGGAAATGGTGTGTATAATGGACATATTCTGAACATATAGCGCAAGTGAATTTGGTTCACATCCCTTTACTACATGAGTGAGGGGAGGTAGCGACACTACTTGCTACAGTGGCGAGCATTGATGGTGTTGGATTGAGTGGAATCAGGTTCTGTAACTCAGGTAGAGATGGGTAGTTCTTGGTTTGGTGTCCATCTTTCTTACATAGCACACAAGGAGGTTGGACTCATGGGGGAAGTGGTGTTGTGGGCTCCTTCTTCTTTCTCCTGCCCCCAGCTGTGGCAGGGAGGGTAGTGAGTGGGGGTGTAGAGGGTATGGTGGGAGTGAGTATGGGAATCGTCATTGGGATTCCTTCAGTTTAGGGGGGAAGGGATGGTTGAGAGACCATCTCTAGTAGATGTAAATACCAAACTAGAATTGCGAACACCATATTAGGGAGGGTAAGCATTGCAGCTACTTGGAAAGCTTGTATGCCTGGTGGAGGGTAAAAGAAGGGGATTTAAGTAATGGCTTGGGGAAATGTCTCCCAAACTGGGATATGGCCTTGGGGAGAGGTGAAATCGTGGACTGGTGGAGTTGAGGAGTTCGCAGGAGGCTCATGAGGGGGGAGCTCTGTGACTAGTGGGACGTCAGATATGATAGAAACCTCCCTAGGAGGAAGGGTATCCTCTATGTCAGTTCCATTGGATAATACGACATATAATTGATTGGAAGGATGAAGGAGCGGTGGTGCACCAAGGTAAGTTCCTAACAATGACGGGTCTTTGAAAATTCCAGGACCCATTTCGATGAGTGGGTATGCATCATGACTCGTTTGTATGAGAGGGAGAATGTTATCGATGTTGGCAGAAGGGTTAGGCTCGTAATGTGAGACTTGGTCAATGGTAATGATCTTCCCATTATGGGGGAACATCATCGTTCGAAAGACGGAAGAGGCAACTGCCTTCATAGCATACATGTAGCTACGACCAAACAAGATATTATAATCGAGTGGGGCATCGATAACTTCAATGTCGATGAGAATGGTCTTGCCCCTGAGTTCTACAGGGACATTTTGGAAGAGCCCTTCAGGAGACGATGGTCGTCTGTCATAAGCTCTTAAGGTAATGGCAGATGGGATGAGTTCAGGGGAACCAAGTTTTTTCCATACAGACTTGGACATAATGCATGTGGATGCACCTTCATCGATGACGCATCGATGAACTGTAATGTTCCGAATTTTGACTAGGATTTGAGAAGCAATTAGAACGGGAAGGTGAGGTTCTCCGCTGTCGAGATCAAATGTGACGAGTTGAGTATCTGTGGGGTTGACTGCCCCCAAGGCAGAAAGTAATGATTTCCGCTGAGTGGGACAAGTTTGAAGGACTTCTAAGACTGACATGGCAGCCGGGGATTGTGCTAAGTCGTCGACCAAACTGTAATTATGAGCCGCCCTATCCTGGGGGTTGTGGACATTCCTACACAATGGGATGCGTGGGATGTGAAGAGGTGTTTCAACGTTAGGGCACAAAATTATCAACGGGGGTCCCGTCAGTGTTGGGATTGTTTCTGGGGGAGTCAGAGGAGACTCAGCAGGTGCACAGTATTGACGACTACATGTTTGCAGAAGGATTTCTTCCTCACTGGTGAGGAGGATGGTACGATCTACGGGATTGTTGGGATTGAGGTACTGTCCCAACTATGGTGGGGTAGGTTGTGTGTCTTGTTGGGTGGTTATCACACCCTGGTGCAGAATGGGATTCTGTAGTATGGCTGGGGGGGGTTGTTGCACGTATTGTTATGGGACATGCTCGGGGGCAGGCGGTGATGAAGGATGTGGTAGACTGCCTGAGTCTTTCAACCATTTAAAATCAACGATTTGGGGACAATGATGAGTATAATGGCCGAACTCACCACAAAGGGCACAAGGGAATGTGGTTTTAATAGTATTGTTATTTCTCCCTTGACGCCTGTTGTTATTGCCCCCCTGGGGGTTCTGATTCCCTTGATTCTGGTTGCCCCCAGTAGGTTGGTTTTGTTGGGGTTGATTCCTGCCTTGACCTAGGTTGTTATTGTTCCTGTTTCTTCCTTTCTTTTTGGCATTATTTGACGAGTGGGTCGGATTTTCCGTATTCAGCTGTTCGAAATTTTTATATTGTTGAATGGGAGAGGGTTGAACAAAATTCACCCCAGTGTGAGGGTGTGGGAGTGCCATGGGCTGTGGAGGACCAAGGAATGGAAAGTATGGATTCTGTGGGAGTTATGATCCGTAAGGTACATAGGAAGGCGTGGTGCTTTCTCTAGTACTTAGAGTATAAGCTGAGGTAGAGGGGGTACCAGAACTTGTTTGGATAGGTGGGTGTATTGGGGGTGCCGACGGTGGCCCACTGATGGGTGGAGGAATAAAAACAGAGTATGGATGTTGATAAGGGTGTTATAACCCTAAATTGCACCACACATGCTTACTTGGCATCAGGCCAACTCATATCCCTTCTTTTCCAAAACTCTGCTGAACAACTCTTTGAAAATCCTCTTGTGTAAAGGCCCACACACCCTAACCCATTACTACACGTGTGTACACGCTGGCTGACTCACAACAGCCCGCATGTACCTACAAAAGCATGAAAAAAGGAAAGTTGCCGATGGAACAAAAAGCTATGGGTGAGTTAACTGAAACTCCCGGCCATGCATGGCCAAGGGTTCGTCCAAAAACTTAGCTCCTTCTAGCCTATAAAAAAAGGGGTAGGGGTGCCATTTGGAGGAGGAAAAAATATAGCCAAGAAACTCTACCCATTTACATATTCCATTGTCCCAACCCTTTGGCCTTTCCTAATGCCAAAGGAGATTTAAAGAAAAGCAGTTGAAGGACAGAAGAAGAGGAGCCCAGGATCAGGTTCAAGGAGCAGTGGTCGGTCTCAACTTTTCTAAGTTTATTCATTTTAAGTAATAAAGAGAATGCTTTTCCTGTCCCAATTCATGAACTTTATGTGGTTTGATTAGTTTATGTTTGATTTCTAACCCGTTAGTATAGAAGTAGCATGCATGCATAGTTGTTGTTTGTCTTGAGTGCAGGTTATCTTTGGAAGGAGCATTGTGAACAAGTAATCAAGCACAACGGAGGATCGACATCAAACGCCGACAACAAGTTTGGTGGATCTTTCCATGCATTTACTGAGAAAAGGGGATTTAAATCTAGGGATGTAGGTAGAAAGTAATTTCTATTCGGTCAAATCTGCATGCAAAGTCTGAACTCTATTTGCTAGTCCGTAGGGTGTTTTTCCCAACAATAGAATTGGTGACCATACTAGGGAGAATACTCTTTAGGGTTCCTGGAATTTTTATTTAGTTTTTGGGTAGTTTAAAGACTAGTTTTTTCTTACCTGTCTTTTCTTTTCATTTCTATAAGGTCTGAGCTAGCAGGGAGTCTGGTTTTCCATACCATCTTTCCCTAACTTTTGCTTGACTATGTTTTTTGGGAAACACAGAGGTACACGCGGCCTGCATAAGGCCTAAACGCGTGTACCCACGCCCTATCTTCTTACAGCCCGCATGTGAACGCTAGCTGTAGAGATAGCAGTAGCGCGTAGGAGTCCAGAGAACCTCAGAGGTAGTCCTTCTCTTCCCTGTCAGAATCACACATTCTCAGGGAGTTTTCTAGAATTATGTCTGAGTCTTGTTTGCTAACAGTCCTATCTCAGATTGTTTTTTTTTGCCTTGTTATTTTTCCTTGCATTATTTGTTTTTCTATTAGAAAGAGTATCCAAGCCTTCAAGGGATCCTAGTTATCAATACCAGAGGTCTCTTCTTGGTCTGTTCTGTCTGTTTTCATATTTTTCCTTAGAGTTTAGATATACACGCGGCCTGTACAAGGTCAGCCCACGTGTACACGCCCTCTGTTTCTGTTCAGCACGCATTCGTACGCGTGTAGTTTGAGTGACACTCGCGTGCTTGTACAGGCTACTTTTTGTTCAGGGTGGGGTAGTCATCCCCTCGTTTGATAAGAAGTATTCCTCTTAGGTGTTTGGATCTATGTTTGAACAATCAGTAGCTTAGGATTCATCTTACCCTTAGCCTGCTTTTTCTCAGTTAAAAGTTGACAAAAAAATAAAAAAAAATTGTTTTCTTATGGTTTTTAGACAAGCGTGAGAGTCATTGTTTTTACAATTGTATTTGTGTGATTCTTTGCGATCTGCACTTTAAGCCAGAATTGTTTTTCTTGATTTTTTGCTTGTCAGTATTTTCTCTTTCTTGCTTTACTAGCACTTAAATAAATAAATAAATCT
The DNA here is from genome assembly GCA_032191745.1 of Picea mariana. NCBI lineage: Eukaryota > Viridiplantae > Streptophyta > Pinopsida > Pinales > Pinaceae > Picea > Picea mariana. The sequence goes on along the minus strand of JASDQU010216453.1, from coordinate 2,245 downwards.
CTTTTCATTTTCTTCTTTGGTTGAAGAGTGTGTTTCCGCATCATTAGCCAGGGAAAAGTCTTTTATTTCATAAGTTTTTGTAGTTATCTTAGATCATAAGTAGCTCGTGGTCGAGTGAAATTCCTTTGAGTTTGTTGTCCAAAATCTTAGAAAAATTAAAAATCTTTCTTTGTGAAAAGTTGTTGAAATTTTGCATTCAGTAAAAGTTTTGTATCCAACTTTTTTATTCATTTTTTTTGCTTTCGTCTTTTACACATCATCAGTTTCACCCTCATACCCCTTGATGTAAGATAAAGCCATAAAAGCAATGCTAATTTTAAAATATACTAGATTTTTATGTTTGTAGGGTTAACAAACTAGTTTAGGACTAGGGCCTTGGATTAGGTTGGAGAGGAAACTCTTCAAGGCCATTCAAAACCAAACATTGGAGTCTAAGATAGGGAGTGTCTAAGTCCAGTGTCGTGGAAGTTATATGGGACCCCCCTCTAACACAGGGGATAAAGACGAGGTTGCGTGTGGAAAGGTAGTGGAGATAACCCCTCCAAAGCTGGACCAATCGTAGTGGAGAACACATATAGAGGGTTTGTTTTTGGATTCTGTCGTTTTCATTTGCCACAGGGCTTCGTGGATCTCGAATCCATTCGAGGTCCTCAGTTGTCTTCCAGACCATTTTCTCTCGATACCCTTGACAAGTTTTGGGCTCGATACCCTGGTCATTATGGTCTACTCGACTTTCGACTGTACCCACTACCTAGGACAGACATCGGGCCATGCTTTACAGAGTATACCCGGAGGGTGCTTCCATGTTCGAGTTGCACTTGCACCAGTAAGTTCCTCTAGTGTTGGTTGTTGTAACTATTCTTCCAAATAATTTAGTGATTGCTTGTCTTATCTCTTAGGGGCTTCAATTTAGTGTGTTCTACTTTTGAATGTTTAGACTACCTTAGAGTGTCTTGGATCTTCTCACACAGTGGAGGATCCTGAGCTCCGCCGGTCACAAAGGCTTCTTGGCCTGTCGTCAGTTACACTGGAGCCACCCCCACCACCATTAAGGCAGAAGCTAGACCAACAAGGGTCTTTTGAAGCGATCGGGTTACAAACCATTGTGCCTGAACAACCCCCGGAGGAATCAACCATTTTGAACCTTGAAGAAACTGCTCTTGGCTCAGTTGAAACCCTAACCACTGATATCTTGGCATCGTTTATTGTACCAATCCAATTTCACGAACGCCAGACAGTGCCTCACACAACAATGGAAACAAATGTTGTTACTTCTTCTGGGAATTCTTCAATTCCCATCACGGTTGTCACCACAGGAGAGTCATGTCCTAACCTACCGTCGTCGATCCAAGCCACCATGGTCTCGGCCGCAACTACGTCGCACAGTGGACCGAACTTGTCTATGGTGGCCGCCACAACCCCATTCACACCTAGTGCGACAGGCCCTCCGTTCTCATACGATATGCCTAGTTCGGGTACAAGTCCTGTACTAACCTACTCCACTTTACAGACTTTGGGTATGGGGGCAGGGAGCTCTAGCGCTCCTCTGCAAGGTCACTTTGGGGGCACTCCTGTCCCTTTTAATGCTTTTTCTTACACAAGAGGTCATAACCCTCATTCGTCCCTTTCGCTCGATGGTTCGCATCAGCAATCCGCCAGGCAACCTACACACAATAGTTTATTTGGAGCGGGGAGTCAGGGACCACCTTCGCACAGTATGCCGGTAGGGTCGACATCATTTTCTTGGAACGAAACGGTAACAACACATTCTCGTCAGTTGCTTTCCCGACCAGGGGCAACCCCATTTTTGGACAATCTACTCCTGCACAGGGTACTATTCCTGCATAGGGGGCACACATAGCAGGATTTGGAATCCAGGACAAGAATCCGTTCCCTCCTCCGGAATGCCATTCTGGGGTAATTCTTTCCACAATCAATGGAACCCTGGACAGACTACTATGCCTCTCCCCACGGGACCGGCATGGGGTAATCCTTCCCAAAGTCCTTCGAATACAATGCATGCCCAACACTCTATGTCCTTTTTGGGAAATCAACCGATGATGTCTCCACAGATGCAAAATCCTTACGCTGGTCAGGGCCATGGTTTCTACTAGAATTTGGGCCAATAACCAAACTTTTCCTGGCAACCTGGTGCCAGTCAAACTCCAGGACTCTTTTTCCCAGGTTATCAGCAACAACCCAAACTACCATTCCTGACGACTTTACACTTTCCAGATTTGACAAG
>JASDQU010216450.1:1830-18220 GCA_032191745.1 Picea mariana | reverse complement strand
AGGGGGTTGGAGCCTCCTTCTAGTTGCAGCTGGAAAACAAAGGAAGTTGGTGCTTCCAATGAATGTAATTCTTCAAGACATATAAGAAAAAACATTCTGTGGTTTTCTCCCGATTTGGGTTTCCACGTAAAACACTAGTGTACTGTGTATGTGTGTGATTTTTTATTTATTACTGCTCATTATTGGATAATAATTATACATTGATATAACATTTGAATAAAAATGATTATAATTACATTATTACTGATTCACCCCCCCTCACATTAATTCAACAGAAATCCCCAATAAAAAAGAAGGAAACCCAGAGACAGTTACACCGATCCATCAAGACGATGGTCAAGAAGAGATACCCTCTCAAGGGCTAGGTGACATGCTATCTCTCCCATCAAGCGAGCCATCCACGAACGCTACCCCAAAGAAATCATCCAAGGAAATTGGTAGTCCAGTTGTAGTGATCACACCCTTACAGTTCACAAGGGGGAACCCCGAAGTGGGCTGAATTTTCAACGAAGACCTAACACCTATTTTTGTAGAAGTGCTACCTCCTAATGAATTTTTCTTTGATAAGAAAAGGAAGTTCGTTGTGAATCAAGAATTATATCAAAAATCAGGTGCAGTAGCTAAAAAATTCAAAATCCTGATCGATGGAGAGGCTGCGGAAAATGAAGAATTCACCATTGAGATAGCAGGAACATTGGGGGCTTATGCTACAATCAACCAGTATTCATTTGGAACTCTGAGAGCATAGGTGAATGAAATAACCTGTTAATCGGTAAGTTGGAGGCCAGGGTAGTTACGGCGGAGGCAAACGCCAGGCATCGGGCGAACGAAGGTCTTGAGCAAGCCAAAGCAGCTGATTGAAAGGAGATTGAATAGCTTAGATCTGATCTCGAGAAAATGCATCAGTCGACCCAATTAGGCCAAGCATAGGTAAGTCAGCAAGAAGAATCAATAAAACAATCACAGTCAAAATTGAACTCTTCCGAGAAACAGGTCATAGACATAAATATATTCCAATCCCAAGCCACCGAAATCCGAAAGAGGGTGTTAGTGGCTCAACCTGATTTTCTTGCTAAAGTGGAAACCATTCAAAATCATTTTCAGACGATAGATCAAGTGCTAAAAGATATCTCTTTGAGAGAAAGAGAAGCTGGGGTGGCTTGGGTTGCTTTCTAAGAGGTTGTTATAGCAACAACGAAAGAAGGAATGATTGGTAGCTCTAGGTTATCAATCCTAGAGCAAACTAGGGGGAATATCTTACTGAGGGCATGGGAGCATAATATATAGAGAGAAGAGAACAATCCAAAGAGATGATAAATTCTTGTGAAGAAACATTCAGCTTGATAAATAAATATTTATTAGACCTTGATAAGGAAGGCAGCGCTGGGACACTGGGCAAAATCGATATAGCCGAACACCTGCTAGGTATCAAGGAAAAGGCAGAAAAGGAACAAGTTGAAATATACTAGATAAGTTAGGTCGATATTATCGAAGTGGAAAAATGGATAATAAAGACAAATTCCAATTTTGGTCTATCATCACAGAAGACCAACAAGTGGGAAAGAGATTACCACGGTTAGCAAAGAATTGTTACACTTTTGAGGCAAACAACCAAGCAGAGCCTTCAAAGTTGATATCCCAGTTGATTGAAAGGTGTGCCAATTGCACTGAGCAAATGATAAGGCAGGTTTCGAGTGCTAAATGATGACAAATGTTATTATGTTCTATTTCTGGAGCCAAAAGAGCAAAGAAAAGAAGGCACTCTGCCTGTATGAAAGAAGACAAAATACAAGGAAATAAAATGCTTCAATTTTTCATTTGTAACCGAAAAACTTCTAGAATGATTGGAATTCAAGATGTTTAGACGTTTGTTTAAATACACATTTTTAAGAGAGAACAAGGGTTGTTTTCATTTTGGTCGATTGTAATAGATACATTTTTCTGGTTCCCAGAATTAATATAAAGAAAATTCAAAGACTCCAGATTCCATGAAGACTGAGTTATGTTTTCTTGTCTGTTATTTCATACCCATTTTCATTTCTCATACGTATCTTTGATGAATGCTTAACTACAATTTAGTACAACCTCTATTGTGGTGATCCACTGTTAAATCATCTAATCGTTTACAAATTTTACTCTGTATCGGCTATCCGTAGGTACAAGGCCTGTAAAGTTTCTAGATTTTTATATTTTATGCTTCGTCAAAGTTTTTTCTTTTTCTCGCCTACTTTCTTCTTCTGTTACAGGGTGGTATTCTCCCTTGATTGAAGCCTCGCATTGTTGACAACATAATGTTTTCTACGTTTTCATGCATGAATTTTCAAAGATAATTCAGTTATGGGAAAATGAATTCGGAGTTGTTATGCTAATAATCTGACCCGACAAATCTTTCTTATATGATCTAAAATCGAAACAACATTTTAAACACCAAAACCTTTTAAGACTCTGTTCCTCCATGACTGTGCCCATCGTAAGACAACCCAATATTGAACCCAACCTATCAAATCAAACCATCATCGCTTTAAATCTCTTTGATACCATACTTAAAACCGCCATCACCCGAGAAGATCTCGAACGTTCATGGGCAACCATTGAATGAGATATAAGCATCCAATAACATTTGGAAGCTAGACAACGACAACTCAGGAATTAGCCATAGCTCCTTTCCCTAAAGTTTGTTCTTTCCCTTTTTATCACTCATTCACTTTGGGATGCCTAGAATCTATACTTTATAGCCTTAGTACAAACTCTGGAACAACATCTTTCTGGCGCCGTTGCTGGTGATGAAGTTACAAAATTAGTTTCCCTGGGAGAATGACATCCGCAAGTTTCTATGCTTTGATAGTGAACAAAGAGTGAACACCTTCTAAATTCTAACCTTTTATTATTCACTTCGAGACTCCACGTTTAATTAAGATGGCATCCATTCAAAGGAACACCAGACAAAATCCAGATGGTAAATAGACCACGCCCATTTCCGATCCCGAAAAAATACTAAAAACGACAGGTTCCCTTAAGCCAACTACTGCAGTCTACCAGCTTAGGCACACACAACCTAAGGCTAAGAACCCTTTTGAAACTCTAACTTCAAAAGAAGCTCTCTCTAATCCCTTTTCGGAGAAACATAGGCCAAATCAGTTGAATCCGAAACCCTAAACCCAATTTTAGCTCCCCCAGAAGTTAAATCGGAAACTCATCCAACAACCTCTGGTGCAAACAAATCTAAAAGTCCCTTAGTAAAGATAGCGATGATTTATATCCTAACGACTTTTCAGCTAGATTTCCTGACCTCACAAAGTCTTGAAGAGTATACCATATACTCGGATTCCATGCCCGCGGATTCTCCTAATTACATCTCTTGCAAATTGGAGGAACCAAGCCCCTATATCCCATTTCCCCCTTCTTCAGTATTCTTGTTTCTCAAAGAAGCTAAAGATTCATTTTACGTTTTCCAAAACCCTCTGTATAACATACCAGTTTCCCACCCTAGAGTATCTATGGCAGCTGCCGGAGGAGGAGGAGTTGGGTTTGTAGCAGGAGGAGGAGGGGGGGGCGGAAAGGGCTGCCCCCACCCCAAAATATTTTCTCTAAAGTAGCCTCCATATACGCTCCTCTGGTCCTCCCAGTACCCCTTCATGACCTGCCTGAAAACTACATGAAAAACCTACCTAAATTTACAGGAGAAGGAGACCTAACCGCTGCCAAACATATAAATTTCTTTGATCAATTCGCAGATATCCTAGGTCTCGAACATGAAGATGTGTATTCAAGGTTGTTTTTTCAAAATTTCAAAGGACAGGTGAGAACCTGGTTTTGAAGTCTGCCTGCAGGCTCGATATTATCCGACATTGCTCTAGAAAACTCTTTTCTTAGACAATGGGGCGAAAGGAAAGACCATTTGTTCTATTTGACTGAGTTTGGGTCTTTAAAGAAAAAAAGTTCAAAAATTGTTATGGAATTCATTCAAAGGTTTAACAAATTATATAATAAGATCCCAGTCGAAGTTAAACCATCCCAACCTGCAGCCAAGGTAACCTTTGCGGGAGCCTTCGAACTCAATTTCACACTTTTATTGAGAGAAAGGAGAGGGGACAACCTAACTCGAATGCAAGATGATGTCGTAGAGATTGAGTCAAACATGATGGCTTCTGGTAAATTAAAAACAAAAATAGAACTGGGAAATAGAGAGACCAAATGTTTTAGGGAACAAGCGAGACCCTCAGGATCTGGAAGGTCCTTAGATGATAAAATGGACGATATGGCTAGGATAATTAAAGAGATGTCAAATAAAATTTCAAGGATGGAGCTAGATCAATCCAATCATATTAATTTGTTAAGAGAGAATTCAAGAGAAACTCTAATCCTCAAATCCAACAAAGATAGATTAAAATAGAAGACCAAAAAATTCAAACCCCTTTAAAAATGAAAAATTCATTGGAGGAAATGATATGCAAGAGTTTGAGGATTTAGAAGAAGATGTAAACAATTTGGGAGACGACTGTACACAACCTCATTTAACTAGGGAATATTATGAGAAGTCCCTAAAAACGAAACAACCATCAAATAAAGATGATAACATAAATGACATTGATGTTTCTACCTATCAAGGAATGGCAGATTCTATAATGGATGAGCTCCAACACAAGTACAATCTGAGGCCCAAAAATAAATCTGTTTCAACTCCTCAACCCAAGAAAATTCTTCTCAGGTGTGAAACATACGAGCCCACCCCAAAAGAGACTGAGATACCTAATAAAAAAGTGAAGGGGGTGCACTTGCAGAGTCCCAAGGTAAATGAGGCTTATATCCAAGCAAGAAGAGCTCAAACACTGGAAACGAGAATCACCGAAAATAAAACAATGCAAACAAATAAGTTAGGGAAGAAGGAGTCGGAAGTTTCAACCAGAGAAGTGGATAAAGGTGTGGGAGGTTTCATCCTAGAAAATGAGATAAATAAGATCAACATACCAATACCTCTGGTCGATTTGGCAAAGAATCCTGTGTATCAGAAGCAGATAACCGAAATGATAAATTTTTCAGATTTAGAAAGTCAATCCGATGTGATAAATTTAGAAGATGATAAGCTTAATATCACTTTTGGTCCACATTTCGAGGGTGCCATAGATACCATCACCCCCTTCTACATTACCCTGAACATGCATGATTGACTGTTGCATAATTTCATGTTGGACTCTGGAGCCTCTCATAATGTGATGCCCAAGTCCATTATGTATAGATTAGGCTTCAAGATCACTAGGCCCTATGGAGATCTATACTCTTTCGCTTCAAGGTGAGTTAAGTGCATGGGCATGATAAAAGAATTAGTAGTCACTCTTGCACAGGTTCCAGTGAAAAGTGTCATTATGGATATAGTTATCGTTGATATACCTCCGAAGTATGGTTTTCTATTATCTAGGTCTTGGGGAGCCAAACTTGGGGGGTCGCTTCAGCTAAACATGACCTATGCCACGATTCCTATTTTTGGCAGACAGTTCACTTGGATATACAGGGAAACACGGTTGGCATACACGGTAAGCGATCCATAGAATCCTAACAATTATCCTATTTATGTCGCCGATCAAGATCTGGGAAATTGCATTTTATCTTTTGATGATGGTCTAAATAACTGTACAGAGGAAAATTACATAGATGAAAATAAATCAGAAAAGATAGATGAAAATGTGTATAGCACTGGAATTTGGAAAATGTTTTTTGACGGTGCTTCGTCGTGTGAAGGAGTAGGTGTAGGAGTACTTTTTGTAGCACCTGAAAATGAATTTGTTATTCCCTTTTCTTAGAGGCTTTAGTGGGACATAGACTACACAAATAATGTATGTGATTATGAGGCTTTAGTCCTGGGGCTAGAAGCTGCCAAGAAGTTGAACATAAAGAACTTGGAAGTCAATGGAGATGCAGAGTTAATAGTGAAGTAGATAAATCGGCAATACCAGGCCAAACACCCAAGATTAAAATCTTACAAAAATTGTGCCTGGGATTTAATAGAAAATTTATTCTCGTCGGTTAATGTTCATTACATTCCACATGCTGAAAACCTGCAAGCCAATTCATTAGCCAAAGCAGCCTCAACGTTTTCACCTCCCATAACTTTCAAACTAAAGTACCACATAGAGGTGAGGCACAGACCTTCCATACCAAACAACATTCAACACTGACAAGTGTTTGAAGACGATGAGTAGATCTGAAAATTCCTTGAAATGATGGATGACTTCGCTGAAACTCACATTGACCAAGAAAACCAAAATGACCATAACTGGATTATGAAAGAGGGAGAGGACCCTCAGGAGTTCCAACAAAATATCGTGAATCATCGCATGTTAGTATTAAAGAACAATCATATTCCAAAGGGACTAATCCCCCTGGAGAGACTATTTGACCAAAATGACATGCCCTTAAAATCTGCCTTGCAACCTCAACCAGAAGAGGTTGAAGATTGCAACATAGGGACCAAAGAGGAGCCCAGAATAGTAAAAATATCAAAGTACCTTCCTCCTGAGACAAAAGGTAAGTATGTTGGTCTACTCAAACAGTATAAAGACGTTTTCACTTAGTCTTATGACGAGCTAAGAACTTATGAAACCACTGTGATCGAACACAAGATACATTTAAAGCCCGGTGTCAAACCTTTTAGACAAAAAATTAGACAAATCAATCCCATTTTATTTCCTGTGGTCGAAAGGGAAGTCAAAAATCTTCTGGACGCAAAAATAATCGTACCTTTGAGATACTCTGACTGGGTAGCTAACCTGGTCCTGGTTAGGAAGAAAAGTGGGGAGATTAGACTGTGTGTAGACTTAAGAAATCTGAATAAATCCTCTCTCAAATACAATTACCCTCTACCAAAAATGGATCACGTTTTAGAAAAATTAGTTGGGGAAAATAGGATGTCGATGATCGATGGGTTTTCCGGTTACAATTAGATTGTTGTCAATGAGCACGATAAAGAGAAAACAACCTTCACCACCCCTTGGGGCACATTTATGTAAGACAAAATGCCTTTTTGTCTAATGAATGCAGGTGCTACTTTCCAGCGTGCTATGGATATCTCTTTCATTGGTGAGAGGGACAAATTCATGGTTATTTATCTGGATGATCTAACTGTTTTTTCTATATCTGATGAAGATCATCTGATACATCTCAAACAAACATTTGAGAAATGCCGCAAATTTGGTTTGTCCTTAAATCCAAAGAAGTATCACTTTTCTATGCAAGAAGGTAAACTGTTGGGCCATATTGTGTCTCGAGACATAATTAAAATTGATCCTAAGAGAGATGAAGCTATAGACACCATAAATATTCCTAGAAATCTAAAAGAAATCCAGTCATTTTTAGGAAAAATAATTTTTTTGAGAAGATTTATTCCAAACTTTGTTGAAATCGTGAAATTGATCATAGATATGCTAAAGAATAACAACGAAGTGAAATGGAAGATAGAAGCTAAAGAATCGTTTGCATGCATCAAGAAAGTTATAAGCGAAACACCCATACTGGCAAGCCCCGATTATCTAAAAGATTTTCTGATTTTCTCGTTTGCATCTGAACACACAATCGTGGTAGTACTCCTCCAGAAGAATGAATAAGGTTTTGAGCAACCAATAGCCTTTTTTAGTAAAAGTCTTAGAGATGTTGAATTGAGATACAATATAATGGAAAAGCAAGCATATGCTATGGTGAAGTAATTAAAGGCTTTCAGAATCTACGTGTTACACCCCAAGTTAATTGCATACATACCCACCAGTTTTGTAAAAGACATATTGGTTTAGCCTGACAGTAACAGGAAGAGGGGTCGGTGGCTTGCTAAAATTCAAGAATTCAACCTGGAAGTGAAACCGACAAAACTAGTAAAAGGATAGGGTTTGGCTAAGCTCTTAGCCGAATCAAATTTCAGAGCACTCGGAATGAATAACCTACAGGGATATGAAGGATGTGTGGACATAAACAAGCTCGATGATAAAACAACTGAAACCAAAATCGAAGAGAATTTTTCCTCATCGGATTAGTATAAATACATAGTGTCCTACCTAATGACCCTAAAATGCCCAAATGATTTATCTCCATCTAAATCCAGGACATTGAAGTTGCATGCGATGAAATATTGTGTATCTGAAAGCCAATTGTATTGGAAGGACCCACTAGGCTTCTTACTGGTTTTTTTAGTAGAATTAGAGACAGAGAGAGTCATTAACGAATTTCATGAAGAAGTGTGCAGAGGGCATCACGCCTGGAGGGAAACAACTTACAAAATCTTGAGGGTGGGATATTATTGGCCTAAACTCTTCTCAGATGTCAACACCAAAGTTAGAGCCTGTAACTCTTGCCAATTGTTCGCAGGCAAGTAGAAACTCCCAGAGCTACCTTTGGTTCCAGTAAAAACAAAATCCCCTTTCCAACAATGGGGGTTTGATTTCATAGGCAAAATTAACCCGCATTCTAGTGCTCAACATAAATGGATCCTGACTAGAAAGGTCACTAATGGGTGGAGGCTATTCCAACTAGAAAGGTGACTAATTCAGTGGTAATTGACTTCCTGGAAGAGAACATATTGTCTAGATTCGGCTATCCCCAAAAACTAGTCACAGATAACACCCAGGAATTCAAATCTATGGCAATGTTCAGCTTCTGCCAAAAATACAATATTGTACTGGGTCACTCCATGACATATTACCCCCAAGGAAATGGGCTAGTCGAGTCCTGAAACAAAAGTTTAATTACTATAATTAAGAAAGTTTTGAGCGAAAACAAAAAATCTTGGCATGTGCATTTGAAGTATGCCTTGTGGGAGAATCAGATAGGTACAAAAAAATCTATTGGAACTTCTCCTTTCCAAATGGTATATGGGACCGAAGTGGTATTACCTATAAACCTAGTGCTTCCTGTGATGAAACTTTGGCAAGATGAGAAAGAAGAACCAAACCACGTCACAAGGAGAATAAATTAGTTGATTGAAGTTCAACAACACAGGGTTGAAGTGGATGAAAGGTTGCAGAAATACCAGGACAACATGAAAGAGTTGTTCGATCATAAGGCCAAAATCAGAGATTTCCTCCCTGGAGATTTGGTTTTGAAATGGGATGCTAAGAGGGAAGACCTGACAAAACATGGTAAATTTGATCATATCTGGTATGGATCGTTCAAAGTCTCAGCTTCTGAAGGGAAGAATTCATTCTTGTTAGATAATTTGGACAGTAAAATCCTCAATGCCCCTATCAATGGGTGTTATTTGAAGCACTATATGCAATAAATGATTTCCAAATCTCCATTGTATATACCGGTTTGTGTTTTCTATTTTTTATAGTTTTTTGGTAAGTTTTACTTTCATCGCAAATAACACAGGTTAGTGATTTTCTAGAAGTAGGGATTTGAAATTTTCAACACATTGAATTCTATAAATATTGAAGACCTGATACTCTTCATGTTGTTTCTTACAGGATTCTGGCTTACAACCCAAACAACAAAAGGAGAAAAAAGATGGTCATGTATCGAGAAATCGATTCACCTAAAACAGGTGATAAATTGTTTTTTAAGAAGAGAACGAAATGGTAAGGCAAAGGTATAAATTTCTGAAGTATTTGGGTTTTAAACGAATATCAATTACATGCAGCAATGGTCTCATGAGTATGATATATTCACCTGACATGTTATTAAAAGAACAAATTTTTACTGTGGATTCTAAAAAAGGCTCGCCCGGACAAGATAAAAAAAATTTAAAATAAACAGAGGAAGTAAAGCATGTCCAAAGAAGAAGTTCCAAGAGTCAGGATTGCGTTTTAAACATCTTGGTTTTTGAAATCCAAATCCTTCTCTTTCATCCTTTTTTCATCCTTGGTCTTCTCTCCCTAAACATTGACACCTCCCCATGTCCTCCACAGGGGAAGAATAAGTTACCCTTTAGCTCTAGAAACTAGCAAGCGAATCCTAGAAAATAAGCCATCCTTCATGACTCTTCGGTCTCCTACTGAACAAAGTCATGCATAGATTGATCCTAACTATCTTAGGTCTTTCAATAAGTTTCAAATGATTAAGCCTTTCTCAAAGGAAGACCCCTGGAAATAAATTCCCCCATAATTTTCTGCAGACTAAGATGTTTTGAAAGTCAAGAGAAAGTGGGTCCAAGGTAGTCAAAGCAAGTTGACAGGCCTTTGTTGCAAATATTACGTAGATATCACCCCCTGGTATACTTTATACCGATTGATTGGCCCCACTTCATATTCCAAAAATAAAATATAAGACAGATGGTGAAAGGAAATTCATAATTGATTGCCCCCATCTAGTCCAAAGAGATGATGAAAGGAAATTCATAAAATGATTGCCCTCATCTCAGCATTTAAATGCAAAATTAATTTTTGAAGTGGTGAAAGGAAATTCAATAAAGGGAACCAGATAACTTCACCAGGGTACTGAACATGCTCATTGGCAGTGAAGCAATATCTGAGATATCTGTAAGGCTGTCATACATAAATTATACTTACTCTGGTAATTATCTTTTTTGAAACTGGATCTACATCCCAAGTTCATGTAGGTCTCCCTGATCAAAAGCATGGAATTTACTTCGTTTTGATGCAAGCTAAAACCTACAGAACCTGTTGATTTTCCTAAGATTGTTTGGACCATATTAAGCAGACCCAAATTTAGTGTCGAGAAAGGGAAAGTTAAAAGTTGGACTGCAGTTGGGTTTAGGAATCATTTTGAGTTTGAAAAGATTTCCGGAAATAAAGATGAAACCTCAAAGTTCCCTCTGTAGCCCCTTTCCAATCAAGTTCACAGAAGCAAGCTAGTGAATCCATTTACTCAATACAGGCACTTGGTCTACTGTTCTTCTTGTCCCACAAGGAGACGAGATCCCTAGTTGGAGCCTATGTTGGAACGCCTTTATTTTTTTAAATACTTTATTTTCAAAGGTTTGAGCTTCCCTTTTCTAAGTAGGTGAATTTTGATACTCAAGGCCAAAAAGTTGGATTTTGGGATTTCGTGTATTTCATGATTCTACCCACTAAAGCCTCAGTATCCCGACACACGAAATGGCAATAACTGTTTTAGTTCTAATCACCATTACTGAACCACTAAGCAGGTATTATCACATTTTATTTCCTCATACTCTCGCTTTCGGTAGTTACACGTCAAACACTTCAAACCTTCGACATGCGAAGTCTCGAAGTTGTTTTAAGTTACCCAGGTTAATATCAAGAGTAAATCACTTTAAGCCTTAGTTAATCTTTATCGCAATTTCATGACTCGACGATCGCTCCCCCAAAAAACAACACCTTCATAGCTCCGATCCACGAAATCGTAATGTTCATTAATTAAGTGCCTATTAATTAAAAGCCTAAGTCAAATCACAGATAATCAACTAAATCGCACCATAGCGATTTCGGGTTTTTGGGGTTCAAAGATTAGGAGCAAAGTCATCCGATATGGAGAACAACGAAAAGGGGATTAAGGACTAAAATTCACTTAGTTAAAGGGAATAAATTGGATCAATTAACGCCTTAAACAACCTTTAACACACACAGTCTACAGATGAAGTTTTGAATGTCTCTGCATTTTTCCATGTCACGAATCATCAAGCATTTATGGCATTTATGGCATTTATTTGATTTTCAGTGAGGTGATGGATAGTAAGATCTCGTTTTACTTATAAATCTTTCTATTAAACATTTTGACCATTCTGTCAGCAAGGACTCGCATGGGTTTAAAGAATCAAAGAGAAAGGGTTTCTTTCACCTTCTCAAATTTTATTTCTATTATGCGCAAAGTCATTTCGCCAAGATAACTTATGTCTGTGTTTTCAATCTTTACGACAGGGGGATCTAATTGCAAGGTTCTATATCATGGCTCCACGATAAGCATCCAAGGTAGCTTTCAAGAGTTTAGGTCAAGGTTTAGATGTTGTTTCTGATTCCTCGCCTTGAAGTATTAATACCGTCAAAACATGGACGTATGTTTCCAATGTTCTACAGTCCGAGCTAATAAATTGTTTGGATGATTCCAGTGATAATGAGAAGGATGACTTGAACACCAAATAAACAATTGTCGCTCAAGCAGAGATGCAGAAAATAGCAACAAGGCCACGTCTTCTTCCCTATTATGATATGATTAGATGGGCACTGGACCACATAGATATCCTGACTAGGACGATTATCAACGGGCAAAGGGTAACAATTGGGAATTTTAGACTGGAGAATTTACAGGAAATGTATAAATTGTCACCCACGCCAAACCTTACTTACAATACCGAGTTCCTAGAGGGGTACAAAAAGAAGGAATGTGAGCAATTTGGAAAGAACTTATCCGATCTGATCAAATATTGGGTTTCACACCCCGCAAAATTCAGGGCTGAGACTCTTGGGATTTATTCAATCTCCTCTTTAGAGCCACAATTCAAGCATATAGCGATCATGCCCTGTAGGTTGTATGGGAAGGAGGACACTACTCACTTTTTCCTCCCATGGGTACTGCTTATTCATACAGTTGTTGAGGGTTTCTCTTTCGACTGGGCCAAATTGTTGTCCAACAGTCTGACCAGTCAAATTACTGAATATCGAGCATAGAAGGCGAGTGGGAAAGCAACTTCGTTCTTTATGTCCGCTTACATCATGGACTCTATTTGCTTCATGACACATTTCACACTAATGAGATGGAGTTGGGCTCCATCAAATATTGAGCCTATTCATGTCTACCACTCGAAACTTTGGGAGGATAAAGCCAAAGAATTCGTCTACGAGATCTTCAACTAGGTAATG
Organism: Picea mariana; assembly: GCA_032191745.1. Classification (NCBI taxonomy): domain Eukaryota; kingdom Viridiplantae; phylum Streptophyta; class Pinopsida; order Pinales; family Pinaceae; genus Picea; species Picea mariana. Next base: position 5,462 of record JASDQU010216450.1, on the reverse strand, counting down.
GTACCAATTCATGTCTCCATCTTTGACCACCCGCCTCCTAGGATTTCAGATAACATCATGGCCAACCTGAGTAGCGTGATAGATTGGTACATAGAAGAAGAGTTTTCATACATCAGGGTTTTTGGCACCTCTGCTCCCCCATATGCTCTGCCGCTATTCTTACCGGATAAGCTAGTGTGTCATGAGATCACCAGGAAAATTGTGATCAATGGGATAATAAAAGAGATCAAGGGAGTATCGAAAAAGGTATGGCCACCTTTCCCCATTCACATTGGTACATATTCCTTGTTAGATTTTGGTCATGCAAAAGCAGAGGCTGTGGCCTTGGAAGAAATGAAATTGGTGGATATCGAATTTAAGAAGCACGACCCTAATAAGGTTGTGAGTAATCACTTGGTGAGTTGTGGCCTGAAGAAATGTGAACACGAAGATTCACCTCATGATGAAATCTTCCAAGGTGTGAGGTCCTACTATGAATTTCTAAGTCAGATTCAAGCCCTACCACCCGAAGATATGGCCGATTTCCTTAAATTCTAGGAGCACCGACAGAGTTTCCTCCCCCACGTTTTACAGGGAAAACCCCCAAAAATTCCAAAGACACAACAAACGGAAGCCAAAGGCTCAAAGGAATCAAGTTCTGACAAAGGGGAAAACCAGGAAAAAACAGGGGAAGTTGGGACCTTGGAACAGGGAGTTGAAATCCCCGATCAAAAAGAAGGAAACCCAGAGATAGTTACATTGAGCCAACATGATGATGGTCAAGTAGAGATATCCTCTCAAGGGGTAAGGACATTCTATCTCTCCCATCAAGCGAGCTGGCGACAGAAGCTACCCCGAAGAAATCATCCAAGGAAATCGACAGTCCAGTTGCAGTGATTACACCCTTACAGTTCACAAGGGGGAACCCCGAAGTGGGATGGATTTTCAATGAAGACCTGATGCCTATTTCTGTAGAAGAGATACCTCCTAATGAATTTTTATTTGATAAGAAAAGGAAGGCCATTGTGAAGCAAGAATTATATCAAAAAGTGGGCGCAGTAGCTAAAAAAATAAAAAATCCTGACCGATGGAGAGGCTGTGGAAAATGAAGAATTCACCACTGAGATAGCAGAAACATTGGGGGCTTATTCTACAACCAACTAGTATTTAGTTGGAAATATGAGAGCAAAGTTGAAACGAAAGAACCTCTTGATCGGTAAGTTGGAGGCCAGGGTAGTTACGGCGGAGGCGAACGCCAGGGATCAAGCGAATCAAGGTCTCGAGAAAGAAAAAGTAGTTGATCAAAAGGAGATCGAGCAACTTAGATCCGATCTCGAGAAAATGCATCAGTCAGTCCAATTAAGCCAAGAACAGGTAAGTCAGCAAGAAGAATTGATAAAACAATTACAGTCAAAATTGAACTCTGCTGAGAAACAGGTCATAGACATAAAGATATTCCAATCCCAAGCCACTGAAATCCGAAAGAGGGTGTTAGTGGCTCAACAGGATTTTCTTGATAAAGTAGAAACCATTCAAAATCATTTTCAGATGATAGATCAAGTGCTAAAAGATATCTCTTTGAGAGAAAGAGAAGCTAGGGCAGCTTGGGTTGCTTTCTAAGAGGCTGTTATAGCAACAATGAAAGAAGGAATGATCGATAGCTCCAGGTTATCCATCCCAGAGCAAACTAGGGGGAATATCTTACTGAGGGCATGGAAGCATAATATATCAAAGAGCAGAGAACAAGCCAAAGAGATGAGAAATTCTTGTGAAGAAACATTCATCTTGATAAATAAAGATTTATTAGACCTCGATAAGGAAGGAAACGCTAGGACACTAGGAAAAATTGATATAGCCGAACACTTGCTAGGTATCAAGGAAAAGGGAAAAAAGGAACAATCTAAAATATCCCAGATATGTCAGGTCAATACTATCCAAGTGGACAAATGGCTAATAAAGACAAATTTACAATTATGGTCTATCATCACGGAATACCGACAAGTGCGAAAGAGATTGCCACAGTTAGCAAAGAATTGTTATACTTTTGAGGAAAACAACCAAGCAGAGCCTTCCAAGTTGATAGCCCAGTTGATTGAAAGGTGTGTCAATTGCATTGATAAGGAAAAATGGTAGGCTTCGGGTGCTAAATGATGATAGATGTTATTTTGTTCTATTTCTAGAGCTAGAAGAACAAAGAAAGGAAGGTGCTCTACCTGTATGAAGGAAGACAAAAGACAAGGAAATGAAACGCTTCGATTTTTCATTTGTAACTGAAAAACTTCTAGAACGATTGGAATTCGAGATGTTTAGAAGTTCGTTTAAATATACGTTTTGAAAAGAAAACAAGGGTTGTTTTCTTTTTGGCCGATTGTAATAGATACATTTTTCTGGTTCCCAGAATTAATATAAAGAAAATTCGAAGACTCTAGATTCTGTGAAGACTGAGTTATGTGTTCTTCTCTATTATTTTATACCCATTTTCATTTCTCATATGTATCTTTGATCAATGCTTAACTACAATTTAGTACAACCTCTATTGTGGTGATCAACTATTAAATCATCTAATCATTTACAACTTTTCATCTATATCGGCTATCAGCAAGTACAAGACCTGTAAATTTTTTAGATTTTTATATTTTATGCTTCGTCAAAGTTTTTTCTTTTTCTCGCCTACTTTCCTCTTTTGTTACAGGGTGGGATTATCCCTTGATTGGAGCCTCACATTGTTGACAGCTTAATGTTTTCTACGTTTTCATGCATGACTTTTCAAAGATAATTCAGTTACGGGAAAAGGCCTTCGGAGTTGCTATGCTAATAATCCGACCCGAGAAATCTTTCTTATATGATCTAAAATCGAAACAACATTTTAAACACCAAACCCTTTTAAAACTTTATTCATCGATGACTGTGCCCGTTGTAAGACAACCCAATATTGAACCTGGCCTATCAAATCAAACCAACATCACTTTAAATCTCTTTGATACCATACTTAAAACTTCCATCACCCAGGCAGATCTCGAACATTCATGGGCATCCATTGAATGGGATATAAGCATCTAGGAACATTTGGAAGCTAGACAACGCCAACTCAGGAATCAACCATAGCTCCTTTCCCTGAAGTTTGTTCTTTCCATTTGTATCACTCACTCACTTTGGCATGCCTAGACTTTATACTTTATAGCCTTAGTACAGACTCTGGAACAACACATGTAACAATTTTGGACATAAAATTGTGAATTGTAGAGCTAACAACAGGAACAACAACAACTTTGAGAGTTATACACAAAGGGGTTATTCAAGAAGGCCTAGTTAAACACAAAGAAGAAATTACAATAGGTTTGAATCCCTGAGCAATGAAGTGGAATATTACAAATGTAACAATTTTGGACATGTGGCCAAAGAGTGCAGAATGACAATCCCTCCTAAAGAACCTCAACATAACAACAACAATCACAAACAAGAACCACAGAAAAGGACATGGATAAGAAAGTAAGATCAGTATAGCAATGAAGAATGCACACTCGTTCTACAATCTAAGCAGAAGAAATTTGGTTGGTATGTTGAAAGTGGGTGTTCAAAACACATGACAAGTGATAGAGACAAGTTTCTTACATTATGAAAGGAAAGAGATGGATCAGTCTCCTTCGGAAATG
>JASDQU010216448.1:1747-18220 GCA_032191745.1 Picea mariana | reverse complement strand
GCAAGGGCCTCTTCTCATTCATTCATGTATGTTTATCTTTTGATTTCTGGCTTCTAGCTAGTGAGCCCAACATTGGGGGTTTTGAGGGTTTTGACTTAACAAACCCTAGAGGACGATTCGATGGTGAAAGATTCCACCCAGCTTGTCCCAAGATTGGTCTCAGAGATGCAATACTCTCCCACACCATTCTATCTCAGTTCTACATCAGTGCAGGAGGGTTCTACACAGCCACATGCACAGGAAGAGAAGGAGGGCGCACCATTGGGGGTTTCCAGCAAGGGGGGCGCACCATCTTTGGAGAGAGGTTTGTTGTAGGAGATTGGCAGGGCCTTTGAGGATTCTATCACTTGTGTTTTCATTACAGGGCCTTGGACATCAGATCTAGTGATTTCTAAGAGAGATTTATGGCTCAAACTATTTCTTGAGTAGTGGGACGAATTGAAGAGAAGGAGGGCATTTTTGAGATTCAGATCTAGTCAGTTTGGAGGGGTTACACTTCATATCTGATCATGAGACTTCACCTAGTGACTTGTAGTGTCTCGATCTATATTTCTGGAGAGTTTCATAGCATTTGGAGGCCTCCTTCAGTAGGTCCGAATTATCTAGGGCTTCAGTCATCCAGTGGGGCGCACCATTCAGTGGGGGATTTCAGATCTACAGAGATTGAGAGGGATCTTGGAGATTAGGGCACCTGGTTNAGGGTGATTGGACACTTTTGGCAGCAGGGCCAAGTTATTGAGGGTTTCAACCTTCTATTGGAGTGTGGCATTCTTTAGCTGGAGAGTTTGGAATTCAAATCTACTTGTATTGATCTTCATTTCTGATTCAGCCTTTGGAGAAATTATTTTGTATTAGCAGGATCATTTTGTAGCAGCTCATGTCTATTGTCTATCTTCTTGGCCATCTGTTGAGCATTCCAGATCAACATCTTCATTGTAGCAGGTCTCTCTATTTTATGAATAAAGAAGATTTGAGATTTTTTGGCTTGTATATCTTATTTCATATGGTTGAGGTATGTTCCATGGTTATCTCTTTTTTTTATTTGTTGCATACACACATATAAACACATCTAAACAAATAGATCGGCAAACTGTTTGACAAAATACCACAACCAAAAATTTTTTTAGAAAAGACACCAAAACAGTGATGATCCTTGCATAATGGCTTGGGATCATTACATTGATTGATCAAGGATATCTTATTGATGTTATAAAATTTATGCTACATCCATTAGGGCTGCATAAAACACATTTTAAATTCTTTCTCTTACTCACTTTTCAACCGTTAGAAATTGCTAAGAAGTTGCCATAATAATTTACTAGTCACTGTGCATCTTTTGGGTGGTTTACTTGTGATTTTTGGTGGTTGAAACTTTCTATTGTAGAAAATATTTTCTACATTCATGAGGCTGCTATAATAAACCTCTGAAAACGCTATCTATAAGCCCTCTTTTTCATTGGAATATTGGGCTTGTATACTTGTCTTTCTCTTGTCTCGGGTAGGTACAATTCTCTTTTGTAGGTACTCAAGCACTTGAAAACCATTAACCATCACCAAGACTTATTTCCAATCCATATTCCACTTCTTATATTGACCTATATGGGCATCATATTCCATTACTCCACTTTCCATCTCATTTCCCCCTAGGATCACCCGAGATACCCCCCTTGTGTAGTATTTCTCTTTCACTAAAGTGAGGGGAGGGTTTATCTAAGTTGATAGTGGTTAGACTCTCCCGTAGTTATTTCCATATTGTGGATTGGGTCAGGCTTTTCCAAACCTACAATTTTTGCAATAACATTTTGGCACCATTGTCGGGGAGGATTTTGAATCCTCTTCCGAGCCCTAACAACACTTTTGCAAACTATCCCAAAGCCTTTCCCTAGTTTTCCTAACAACTCCACCTGAGGGAAGTTCCCTTTCCCATTTTCTTTGATGAACTTTCTAGGTTCATCTAGCGACTCCACAACCCAATAACCCACCTTTCCCTTATTACTCTTTCTGTCTTCTAAACCATGGAGGTATATGATGAATACTTGTTAAAAGCATGGGATGATATCCCAAAATTTGATGGTAATCCTTGTTCAACCATCACACATGTTGTCAAGTTTATAGAATTCCTTCATTGGTATCGAATGAAACAGGAAGATGTTGTGATGTGATCATTCTTTTTATCCCTAAATGAGAGGCAAAGATATTTTGTTAAGCATACTTGTATCCTAGAGGACGTAATCATCTTTATCCGAGAATTTCTCAAGAAATATAAATCGAAGTCTCAACAATTTGAAGATACTATTCGTGACCTTGAGGATGCTTTTCAGGAAAGGATGTTTCCTTTGGATATGATTGAGAATTTAAGGGATATTCCCTCTAAAGAATGTCTCTATAGACAGGAAGAATCCAACGAAGTAAAGGTTCTTGACAAAACATGACCTGCCAAAGAGCAAGCCTACAATGACGAGAAGAATAAGATTTTTCCTTTTATTCCTTTCTGGAAAAAGAAAACAAAGCGCTCTACATTAAGGATTAAACCCCTTGTGATGAAGAGATGTCAGAGGGGCATTTCCATGAAGAAAAATAAGAATTCACATGAAGTGCCACATACTGAGAATCCAGATGAGACATTAGTATCCATTCTCTTGCTTGATGAATATGAAGTTTTCCAGCCTTGTTTTCCTCCTGCTCATAGAGATGAAGAACTGATTAATCCAAATGATACAGATGATTTTTTGAAGGACTTCTCTAACACGGTTGATCAACTCATTGATGACTTCATACAAATCAGGAGACATATATGGGATGTGGGACTCAGTTTTGACAAAAAACCCATATATGACATTGAGGGTGCTCCTTAGGAAAAGAGGGTTGAGTTGACACCTTTGGAGGAATGGTCTTCATGCGCATATGATTCGTATGCTTGGCAGCCTGATGATGATATGGTCATAGATTTATTCCACCCAGTTCAAGATGACTTGTCACCATACACTCATGATTATTCTCAGTCATCCTTTGCGATTTGTAATTCATGCCCTTTTGAGGATTCAAATTTGTTCTATGAATATTTCCAACCACCTTTGTGCTCATATTTTGATGGATATAAGGACGTGGTCATCCCAGAGCAGTCAAAGTCTCATGTTGCAAAGAAAAAATATTTTTTTCCTAAGGCACTTTGCAAAGATATGCAGATGAAAGGGAAACAATTTTCAGTAGCAGAAGGATTTATTTTTCCGAATATGAGGCTCTCCCTTGGCTTCATTCTTATTTGGGAATCCATACATTTTTCTTCCGATCTCTCATCTACTCTCAATATTCAAGAAGCAGTGGTGCCCTAAGTGAAGATGAAGATGAGTCATATATATACAATAGTTCTATTCATAAGTGGGTTGATTAAGCTTGTGGCTATCATTTCAGGTAGGATTTCTTAGATGATTAGGCTTGTGGCTTCTCTTTCCAATGGGATCTCCACCCTCCCACCCATCTCCATGAGTTTCCTTTCATGATTGATTATATGTCTTTTCATATCCATGATTATTATGTGCTTAACTTGTCCTTGATATGTTTTATAATTAAGCACGAGGGAAATAATTTGGTTGACATGTTGAGAAAGTGCATGCATTGGTTGTATGATTTCACATGACATCACCCATTTCATGATCTTCAGGGCCCCAGGTAAGTAGGTAGGTAATATTGCTTTCTTGTATTTTCATCGTGATTTCTCATGGTAGTTTAGTTGCATTTCATATTTGATTTTCATTTTTCTCTACTTGCATTATTGATTTACATGTTTCTATTTTATCATATTATATGAAAGCTGAAAAATTTTCTTTTCTAGATTAGTTGTCATTTTTATTTATGATATATATGAAAAAAGGGTGAGTGAACGACACTAGATTTTATGTTTTTATGTTTCAGTGTAGGCACAAGTCTGACCAGGAGATACTTAAGTTCTCATGCACTCTATGACGAGTACATGTTCCTGAGTAGGAGCTATATGTTATCCCCAATCTCTAGGGATAACTAAGGAGATGATGTCTTGAGGCCCTCAAGTTGCAGATATGGAGTATCGAGAGACAGATGACTGACATTGTCCACATGCTCAGATAGAGACCCGCTTCACCACCACACATCCTGGATTCATGATGATGGCGTAAACCACATTAACTTGCTTCTGAAAGATGATGGGTCTTTCTCTATGAGGTACAAGTCAAGTATTGTGGTAAGTGTTGCTTTAATATTTCAGGCATTTGAGTATGTTGCATTTAAAGCTGATTTTGATTATAGAAAGTTTTCTTGGAAGTTATGCTCTTTGACCTATTTCACCTTGGTGGTTTACATTACACCCCAGTAAGTGGTCACACTTATGGATGTGTTTTCTATTGGGATGTATCCTTGACAAATCATCATCCCATTCTCGGCCATACTTACCATTTTTCACACTTCACCCATTTTTTATCTTCTTATCTTTTGGGACTTTTGGGTGTATTGACCCAAGAAGGGATCATACCTCATTTCATGGGAAGAAATGGTTGAAGGCCCAAAGGCTTGTAGCTGGAAAAAGATAAAATCCAATCACAAACCTTCTATATGCTCACCCAGGGATCGAGAGGACAATGTAATTTCTCTCATAAGAAACTGATGGGACTCATGAAAAATAACAATATAAAAATTCCAAGCAAGGTAGAGCGTGTGTGGGCAATGTTTTTCATGCTTAGGTATAAGTCCCACACATTGTATTCAACTTAGGAAATCATAGTGTGACAGGGGTAGAGTCAAGGTGGGCAATGTTTTTCATGCTTAGGTAGAAGTCCCACCTTGGCTTCAACTTGGGAACATCTTAAATAACAAATGGAAATAAATGGGCTTGGAAAAAGGATGCATTGGGAACGAAGGTTCATCACACCCTCTACAAAGGCACCCATAAATGAAACAATATGAGCCCTTGTTTATCATGAACTTCATGCCCAAATGTATTACTCCCACCCACTTCATATTCTTCACTTGACTTGGAGAGGTTTCCACCTAGAAAACACTCTTTGAATTAAGGATTGATTCACCCAATAGATCACCTTGTCAACCTCCCATACCTAAACTTCAAAAATTGCATATGGTCTTTGAGCACTTGTTTAATTTGATGAGGTAGTTTTAGATGTACATGCTTAGGTGGCTCTTATATTAAAAGTGATTTAACTTGCCATGATGCTTTGAATTTAAATCCTTGGAGGATGTACTTGTTTATCTTTGCAGGACCTTATTGAAGGACATTTTGGAGGAACAATCCCATCTTGGGCCTTCATTGGGGCAGGAAGCCCACCGCTTGGATTTCATGGACCAACCTTGGGGAAATACAGTAGATGAATTTTGACTTTGGAAGAAAAGGAAGAGGCCTTGGAAGACTTCACCTAGCCCTTATAATCCGAAATATTTTCCTTTGGAGGATAAAATGGCATGTTAGAGGGCTTGATGTCACCCTAAGGCTAGGGTTTTGGTGGTGATGGTGATGTCTGATGGACACTTCGCACTTTTGATGAGGAAGATCCCTTATACCTTGGAGAGAAGACCTCAACACATTAAATGAAGGCCTTTGGAGGCCCAACAAATTTCTAAAGTGACCAAGATGTCACCCTAGAAGGGGTTGACATCATACTTTAGGGGTTTCTTCATGTGCAAACTTAAAATTATTTTGTAAAGGGGAAAATTAAAGGGATTTGGCCTCCTTAATTTGTGGTTTACCCTAAATTTATGTGGACAAACACTTTTTAGGATTTTTGTATAAATAAGGATCAATTTCATTTCATTTTAACATAGCTCTCTCATTAGAGAAGACTACTTGGTTGAAATTTGCGCCCTACTTGGGAAATTTGTATTATCTTTCTCTTATGCAACTATATATTGGTGTTTTTCTCTTGGTATTTGGTGGAGATAAGGTGGTGCGCACCTCTTGGAGGCTTGATCTCTTGCCTTGGATGGATATTGCTTGGTAACCTAGGGTTTGTTCATGCTATTTTGTGGAATTGGTAAGGAAATTTCTACATTTTGTTGGTATTTTGTTGTAGGTTTATTGATATTATTTTCTTAAACCCTTGGAGGAGTATAAGGGCATACACCCTCCACCAATATTCATCTTATTTTCTAGTTGTAATCCATTTTTACAAGGTTTCTAGGAGGAATAAAAGGGCTTATACCCTCCTAGCCTTACCTTAGTTGGTTTTGCATGCTCTAAGGAGTAGAAAAGCCTGCACCCTTATTGATATTGTGGATCTAAATCTTAAATTCAAGACTCCATTTACCCAATAGATACAAAGCACTAATCTGAAAATTGCATTGGAATGTGTGATTTTACGAGATATTCAAATTGTTTAAAGTGGAATCAATTATTTGCCTTAATAGCTTGCTTGAGCCACTAGGGTGTTTTGATCGGTCAAGCATATATTATTTTTGTTATAAAATTTATGCTACAGAAATTAGGGCTGTAGCAAACTCATTTGAACTTCTTTCTCTTACTCACTTTTCAACCTTCATAAATTGCTAAGAAGTTGCCATAATAATCTACATGTCATTGTGCATATTTTGGGTGGTTTACTTGTGATTTTTGGTGGTTGAAACTTGCTTCTGCAGCTAATAATTTATACATCCATAAGGATACTCTAATAAACCTCTGAAAACACTATCTAACAACCCTCTTTTACCATCAAAGTTTGTTCTTGAATATTGGAAAGCTATCTACTGATTTAGTGCTTCATTTTCCAATACTTACTCAATAATTTTGATGGTTATTTATGCAATAAATAATTGATTTCATTGATGATATATATATTTGTTTACTTTTATAATTTAGGACAGAAAGGTTCACTTGTTTGTCCGTTGGAATATTGGTATTGTAAACTTGTCTTTCTCTTGTCTCAGGTAGGTACAATTCTCTTCTACAGGTACTGAAGCACCTGGAAACCATTAACCATCATGAAGAATTTTTTCCAAACCATCTTCCGCTTCTTAGGTTGACCTATAGGGGAATCATATTCCATTACTCCACTTTCCATCTCATTCCCCCCTAGGGTCACCTGAGATACCCCCTTTGTGTAGTATTTCCCCTTCACTAAAGTGAGGGGAGGGTTTATCTAAGGTGACAGTGGGTAGAATCTCCTGTAGTTCTCACCATCTTGTGGATTGGGTCTAGATTTTTCCAACCTACAATTTGTGCGATAACACTTCCCTTTACTGACGAGATGAGAGGGATATCACTCCTAGATTCTATCAGAGATATTCAAATGTGTCTCTAGGAATGGATTTGGTAAAAATATTTGCAACCTGTTCTTTGGTGGAAATGTATTCCATTTTTTCGTTTACTTGTGTTGTACAACATTTTTCTCCTTTGACTTCATCGAGAATGTAGATGGTCAATTTTACTCTCTCTTGTTTAACACATACCTTGACACTCTCTTTCCTACATTTGAGATTTTCGGTTGTCCCTGAGGATGGGTGGAGTGTCCACTCAAAACGTTGGATGTTTCAAAACCAAGTACACAGTTCTTATCCATAAACACTCTCAACAAAATGTATACATCACTCGTGATTTTGTTTGCATTTTCCACTAATATGATTGAACTTACTTTCGTTATCTCACATCCTTTAGAATGAAATGTGAGGTTGTAACCTTGACCACACATTTGACTGGCGATTAGAAGACTGTGTTTTAACCCTTCAACATACAAGACGTTTTGGTTTTTAGTCTTTCCATTATCAAGACTAACAATACCTTTTCCAACTATCCTTGCAGAAGCATTATCCCCAAAGGTAACACTGCCTCATTTTTCTTCCTTTAGGGTGACAAGTTTGTTCTGATCCCCTGTCATGTGTTTTGAGCATCCACTATTAATGTACCATCGGCTTTCTTTGTCTTGAGTCCACATTCTTCCTTCTTTGCTTCTTCTTGCTTCCTTTTCCACACCTTTGTGTATTCTTCTCTATTCTTGGTAAGAACATTTTCTTCCCTGTTTTTTTAGAAGACTTTATTATGTTGCTTTTACAGTCACGTGCTATATGCCCATAGTTATTTCACTTATAACATTCGTTATTTTAATCAAGTTGGGGAGAAAATGAATTGTAGTTTCTATCAACAAACCCATGAGAACTTCTGGTTTTGTTGCTCACATACTCATTCTTTGAGGTATTATAAGAACCTCTATTTCTATCTCTCACGTGGTCACTTCTTGCATAATCTCTATAATCTAGTGCTTTATGACCAAAATTATTACAAGAAAAACAATAACCAAGAAAGAGATTTTGGTACTGGGTTTTGAAAGACCTTCTTGGTGAAATAACTCTTTTGAACTCATTCTTGTTGTTCTTGTGAGAAGTATTAGGTTTCTTTTGGTCACCATTTCCTATCCTACTGCCACTTTCATTATTGATGGATCCTTTTAGATTATTAGCATATCTTTTAGGATTTTCTTCATTTTTCTTTTCTGGTGACTTTGTGATCTTGGTGCTTGCATCTCCCTCGGGGGTCTTTTGTTTTTTGTCATAGCCAAGACCCGTCTTGATGAATGGTGACCTCTGGTAATTAAGAATATCATATAATATTTCAATACATTTTCCAAACTTCAAGCTTTTATTCAATTGATTAATTGTTTTCTCTAGTTCCTTTCTTAAGGAAACAATTTCAGCCTCTAGTTTTTCACAATTTTATTCATTTTCTTTCAGTTAGCTTCTCACCACTTCTTCTATCTTTTTTGCCTCTTCTAGTTGAGTCTTCATGATGATAATTATTTTTACCATTTCATCAAGACCATGATATTTCCTTTCATGTTTTTTCAATTGCTCTTTTTGTTTTTTATTCTTTTCCCTAAGTCTGTCTATTTCTTCTAAGGCACTAACGAGTTCTGCTTCAAGATTCACTTCCCCATCAATGTCTTATTCTTATGAATCTGATTTTTCTTTTTTATTGTATTCATTTTCTATATTAGTATACTTTGTATCCATGGATATGAAGAGGAATTCTTGTTTCTTAATAACATAAACATATCCATCACTTTCTTTAGACAAGCTACTGTCCTTTCTAGAGTAAAAAATATTCTTCTGGGTATATTTTCCTCTTTTGTGTTTATAAGGTTTGGTTTTATTGTTATGTTATTCTTCACTATTATTGTCTTCATCATCACTATCTTCCCTTTTTGCATATGGACATTTATCAAAAAAACGTCCTACTCTACCACAATTAAAATATTTGAAGGATATCTTACCTTTGTATTTTTCAGTTCCTCCTTTTAGCTTTCTCACAAATTGTTCTTCTTTTGTATCTAATTCATGGCTGGACCAATCACAATATTTGTGTCCTTTTCTCTTCATTGATTCTTTGAAAGTTTCTTCCTTCACTGCTGACTTTTCTTTTTTCTGTCATCATCTCTATGCAGTGACAATCCCATGTAGTTCATCCATTGTTAATGAATCAAGATCCTTCATTTCTTCAATGGCAGACACTTTGGCATACAATATTAAGGGTAATGACCTTAACACCTTTTTTACAATCATCGATTCTTCAACCTTTTCACCAAGTCCTCTTATGGTGTTGAAAATTTCATCAACACGGAGAATATAAGCTACAAAATTCTCTTCATATTTAATTTCCAAGCTCTCAAATGGTATTCTATGAGTTTGGAGTTTTTCCTTCTTAACCTTGTCATCATCTTTGTATATATTTGAATCTTGTCCCAAATTTCTTTTGTCGATCCACAATGCATCACCTTGACAAAATCATATTCTAATCGACCACACAAGATGGAATTCATGGATTTTGCATTATTCTAACTAGGTTTATTTCTGACTTGATCTAGGAGGATCTCAGTGGCCACCCATCTTGTCCAACTGGCTCAAAACAATTTCTTGAAAACTTATTATTTTTAGCAGTTTTTCGGTTCCTGAACTTATGGGGCCATTTCAAGGGCCTAAATGACGCTTTTTTTGTGATCAAACACCTCAATGATAGTTGAAGGCTTTGATTTATCCCCACAAAAGAATATCCTCGTCAAAAACCTTTCCAACGATCTATCGTGTGTCCTAAATAAATATCGTATGCAAAAATTACGACCCCGGGAAGTTGATGTACTAACTTACCCCAATGGGGCCCACATGACTTTTGACGCTTCATCTCCTAGGGTTAGGTTTTTGGATGTATAGGGTTTTGGAATTCATGCTTATTGTAAAAATGCCTTTAGAGCCTCATTTTACTCGTCTTCTTGTGAATGAGCGTAGTCGTCACTTCTCTTCTCAGAGATAAGCTGCCACCATTCTAGCAAGCTTGCTTTCAGTCTGCATTTTACAGTTTTTAGCATATTTCTTATTTAATAGAAACTAATTTTTACTGTATCTCTATTATTTTTCATTGTGTCTCTGTGTTAATATTATAAATTTTTTGTATCATTTCGTTCCACTCATAAATCCAGATCAGTGGTATCAGAGTGGTCTGCTCCTTGTCGTTTTTTAATGCATGTCCCTGATGCGGTCAGGGTATAGAGAGTTCAGTCTCATGCTTATTTCTATTGAGGAAAAATTATCTCGCACACCCAAGAAACCGTCCATGGCGGGCGAAAATAAATATGACGGGACATGAGATCCTTTCAAAATGTTTCTCGAGGAAGCCCTTGAGAGACAGAGGAATGAGATGATGGACAACTTTACACAAATCCTTCAATGGTTGTCGAAAATCAATGCATCCACCTCTATGAGATAGATCCTGACTTCGCCAACACTTACCAGATGTTGGGTGTAAACACAACTGTCACCAATTTCCATATTCAGGACGAGATGTTGTGCCATCTGGGCCTTCTATGTGTTCCCTCAAGTGAGCGAGCAAAGATGATTTGGGAAGCCCACTATAGTCAGGGGGCAGGACACTTCATAGTGGAAAAGACAGTGACAGTGTTGTAGCGACATTTCTACTGGACGAAACTTCAATAGGATGTCAACAAGTATATCTGTTCCTGCAGTGCATGTGATATTGTCAAACCGACCATTAAGAAACAAGGCATGTACACTCCTCTACCTACTCCTGATAGGCCCATGAAATCAATCTCAATGGAATACATGTCGGGCCTTCCATCCACCAAGCGAGGACATGACTGTGTTTTTGTGGTTGTTGATCACTTTTCCAATATGGGGATTCTAGTTGCCTGGAAGAAGGCCATCACAATGAAGGCCACTTCCAAGATCTTCTTTGAATGAGTGTGGGTACACTTTGGGATCCCACAAACCATTATCTTAGATTGGGATAGCCAACTCCTCAACACATTCTATTTGAGCCTCTAGTCATTGCTGAACAGCAAGCTCACCAAGTCCACTGCCTTCCAACCCCAGACAGATGGCCAAACCGAGGTCGTCAACCGGATGATCGTGCAGATATTATGCATGTACAATACCAAGAACCCCTGCACCTGGGATGAGAGTCTTCCCTATGTTCAACACAACTACAAAAAATCCATACATAGCTCAACCGGCCACAACCCCTTTCAAGTGGGGTTGGGATTTCAACCATTAGGTCCCATGGATGTTGCACTACCCCTTGTGACCACCCAGGTAGACTCGTCGCATGCTCCAAATGGAGCTGACAAGGCCACCCATTTTATTGAACGTATCTAGCACATCCACCAATAGTTTCATGATATTTTATAGAAGTCCAATGCCAAGTACAAGCAACGCCATGATCAACACTGGGTGCCACACCAGTTTCAAGTGGGAGACAAAGTTTGGTTGCACTTGCAGAAACAACGCCTTACATGGCTTCATCAGAAGCTTCATCCACTCCGTTATGGACCCTACACCATCACCAAGGTAGTGGGTGATAATGATTTTGAGCTCAACCTTCCCCCATTCCTTGGCTTTCACCCAGTATTCAACGTGGACCTCCTCGACCTTATTTTCCACCATTATTGGACACCTCAGAGATAGCATAAGAGTTGACACCAACAGATATCAACCCTGACTACATGGAAAATACATCCAGTGATCATATCATGGACACACAAGTCAAGGGGACTCTCCAACAGAGGATCCATATTTATCGGGTTGTTAAAGCAAGGCAGCTCCTGCACCAAGGCAAGTGGCTCACTCAGGGCCAAATTCAGCAGAAATTTCCTCATCTGATGGGGGCACTCAACACAATGGAGACCATTGATTCCTAATGGGATAGGATTGATCCAGGAGGATATTGGTGGCCACCCACCTTGTCCAACTGTCTAGAAACAGTTTCTTGGAAACTTACTATTTTTAGCAGATTTTCGGTTCTTGAATTTCCAGGGTCATTTCGAGGGCCTAAACGATTTTTTTCATGATAATGCACCTAAATGAATACCAAAGGATCTAATTGATCCCCCTAAATGAATCTCCTCATAAATACCTTTCCAACGAGCTATCATGTGCCCTAAACGAAGATTGTATGCAAACATTATGACCCTAGGAAGTTGATGTACTAACTTACCCCAACGGGGCCCATATGACTTTTGGTGCTTCACCTCCTAGGGTTAGGTTTTTGGATGTCTAGGGTTTTGTAATTCATTATTATTGTAAAAATGCCTTCAGAGCCTCATTGTACTCATCTTCTTTTGAATGAGCATAGTTTTCACATCTCTTCTCAGAGATAAGCTGTCACCATTTTAGCAAGCTTGTTTTCAGTCTGCACTTTACAGTTTTCAACATACTTATTATTTAATAGAAACCATTTTTTATTGTATCTTTGTTATTTTTCACGGTGTCTGTTTGTTAATATTATAAACCTGTGGTTTCATTTCGTTATTTTCATAAATCCAGGTCATGACTGCATCTGTTGGTGAATTTGTTGGGGTTGTATAACCAATCACAACTGATTGCCAAATATAGAAATCAAGGACCATTAGATATGTTCACATCCTTATTCTCTAGAAGGAATAGTTTGTTCTGTCAAACAACAAATCCATGTTTGTGGAGAAACCTTCTTAACCGACCATGTGTTTTCCCGAGATCTACCTTCCAGTGGTTAGATTGTTTCCCAAGGAACCTGCTCCGATACCAATTGTTGAACTTATCCTTATATTGAGAGGGGAGTGAATTAGTATAAGATAATTTTTCCTTTAAATGAAAATTCAACAATCTTTTATTAACTTTAAAACAATAAATGAATGTAAACTCAAATAACAATACACATCGTTTAATTCAAAAACCATTGTGTGATCCAAGTGGATATTGGTGGCCACCCACCTATTCCACTGGCTCCTCTTGTCAATTTTTAGTGCATCACGTTATTTTGTACTTCTTTGTAATTGTGGGTTCTACACTTCCATGGTTGTATGAAGATCTACACATATTCTAGGTGGATACTGGTGGCCTCCCACCTAATCCAACTGGCTTATTTTGAATGTTTTCATGTCAGCAAATCTTGTTGTACTTTCAGGGCCCTAAACAATATTTTTTTGGCTCGCCACAGTCAAACTATAGACAAATTCAAAGTTTGATGACTAATGCATACTTCTCAAAAATACCTTTTCGAATGGGCTATCACGCACCTAAAACATAGATCATATGCAAAAGTTACGACCCCAAGAAGTTAATGTACTAACTTACCCAAATGGGACCCATATGACTTTTGGTGTTTCATCTCCTAGGGTTGGGTTTTGATGTCTAGGGTTTTGGCATTCATTTTTATCATAAAAATGCCTTCAGATACTCATTGTAATGATCTTCTGGCGAATGAGCGTAACTGTCACATCTCTTCTCAGAGATAAAGATGCCACCATTCTAGCAAGTCTTGCACTCTGTATTTTAACAGTCTCTTTACAATTCTTTCATTAATATAAATCAAGTATTGTTGTACTTCTTTGTTTCTGGAAATTTTCATGAGTGCTTCATTATAATTACTCTTCTTTCATTTTTTCCGAAAATAATATGGATCAGTGGTATTAGAGCAAGCTGCACTTGATCGGTTTTTTTTTTTTTTTTTAATTCGCGCATGTCCCCGACGAGGTTCGAGTATAGCCAATTGGGTCTCGATCTTGTCTCTCTTGAGGAAAATCAGTCTCACACGCCCAAGAAACCCTCAATGGCGACAAAAAAGAAAAACGATAGAGCATAAGATTCTATTAGCCTATTGCTTGAGCAATCTCTCGTGCGATAGAGGGATGAAATGATGGAGAATTTTGCACACATCCTTCAATGCACATCGATACCAACATGCGCATCTTTATCAAATGACCATTTTGGAGGAACCTCTCCCTTCAAGGTACAAGTTAATTTTGGTCTTCCCATATTTGAAGGTCAGATAGATGCAGATGCCCTAGAAAAATGGTTAAATCTATTAGAAGGTTATTTCTCTATTCAAAATATTTTCGACAGGGAAAAGATCACCTTCGCACCCCTCAAGGCTCTCCCCCATGTCAATCATTGGTGGGAAACTTACTAGGAGAAAATTTCCACAAAGGAATCTGGAATATATGGGGTCGAACCCACTTGGAAATTTTTTGTGGATGCAATCAAAGAACAGTACTATCCCGTTGATAACTATGAAGACCAATACATGACATGGACCACACTGCAACAAGAGAAGAGACAAACAATGTCAGAGTTCACAAATACTTTCCATACTTTGCGCACCAAGATGGGTATCAAAGACTCCGAGCGACATCTAGTTCTAAAATACCGTGGGGCTCTACATAAGTATATCCAAACCGAAATAGATTTCCTAAGCATATCATCATTGGGAGCTACCTATTGTTATGTTGTCAAAATCAAGCAGAAATTTAGACACCAGAACAAATGGGAATTCAATCTGCAAATATGCAACAACCAAAGCACGGTAAAGACGATCCTAACCAACAGAAAGGGTAAAGCAAAGACGAAGAATAACACTGAGAAGTGGTGCGACTTCCATAAAATCCCCTGGCACAACACCGATGAATGTCGCTCGAAATAGTCATTGGTGGTCGAGGTAAAAGACACAAAGCCAAACCCTAATTCAGAATCCGATCTAGAAAATATTGAAAATAGACAGATCATATACGTAGACCCCACTGCTACTATCGCGACCACAACAATTCAGCTAGAAGAACCAATAGATCCTGAAGAGAGGGAGCGCCTCTTCCATTCACATATGTGGGTGAAGGGGATCCCATTGCATTTCATTGTTGATAAAGGTAGCCATAAGAACCTCATATTAGCTAAGGTCGTCAAACAGTTGGGGTTATCGACAACACCACAACCACATCCATACAACATCAGGTGGCTTCACCAGGGACGAGATCTTCACGTCAACCAACAATGTCACATGTCCTATGGCATCCATCTCTTCAAGGATGAGGTAGTGTGTGATGTTTCCCCTCTTGATGTCTGTGATGTTGTTTTGGGCCAACCATATATGTGGAAACGTCATGTTTTCTATGAGTCTAGACCCCGTAGTGTCATTATTACTTTGGGAGGTAATCTCTATAGGATACCAGAGGTAGTTCCGACTATTGATCCACCAAAAATGTGCCACAAGGTAATATCTCATACTCCAAAATTCATCCTCTTCACAATCTGTTAAAAGGATGCACAAAAGACCACTACAATTACTGCAGCCTCAACACCTTCTATCCAACAAAAAATGATTGTCGAAGAGAAAGGAGATTGTGTTTCTTCACCTACAATGGTGTCTACTCAATGCCCCATCAAACCCAAAGACAACAGGTTGGTGGAACAAATTCAACCCCTCCAACAACAGGTTTGTGACAATCTTCCACAAGCCAAGAAGCACAACTTCTCCAACAAGGCACGCAACTCACCAAGCTTCAGATTTAGAAAATGATTTCCCCTCTTCCCTGGGCACTCAATGCAATGGAGACCATTGCTTCCCAAGGGGGGAGGATTGATCCAGGTGGACATTGGTGGCCACCCACCTGTTCCAACTGGATCCTCTTGTCAGTTTTTAGTGCAACATGTTCTTCTGTACTTATTTGTAATTATGGGTTCTACACTTTCGGGGTTGGTTGAAGCCCTACACATCTTCCAGGTGGATACTGGTGACCTCCCACCTAATCCAACTAGATTATTTTGTATGTTTTCATGTCAACACATCTTTTTGTACTTTCGGGGTAGTTTTGGGTCCCTAAACATTTTTTTTTTGGCTCACCACATTCAAACTGTAGATAGATTCAAATTTTGACGACGTAATGCGTAGTTCTTGAAAATACCTTTTCAACGAGATATCACATGTCTAAAAAAAAGATCTTATGCAAAAGTTACGACCCCAAGAAGTTAGTGTACTAACTTACTCAAATAGGGCCCATATGATTTTTGGCGTTTCATCTCCTAGGGTTAGGTTTTTGGATGTCTAGCGTTTTGGCATTCATGTTTATCATAAAAAGGCCTTCAGAGCCTCATTGTAATGATCTTCTAGCGAATGAACGTAGCCGTCACATCTCTTCTCAAAGATAAAGATGCCACCATTCTAGTGAATCTTGCACTCCGTATTTTTAC
>JASDQU010216447.1:0-18221 GCA_032191745.1 Picea mariana | reverse complement strand
GATATCTGGAATGCCAACACCTGAATAACCATTCAAATGTCAACTCATGATTCTAGAAGATTCCCTTCTAGAAGGTTCAAGAATTCACCTTTTTCCTTCCTTTAGAAAATGTTCGCACCCTGACAGTTAGGTATAGTGCGAACCCCTCGCACTCCAGCTTAATGCAGCCTGCGAAAATCAGGCATTCTCATAGTCAAATATATAGGTAGCCTGTGAACATCCCTAAAAAGTATGATTTCTGGAAGTAGACAAATGTAACTTTTCTCAGGAAAGTGTTCTTAGTGTAGAGCTTGATTTTCCATCATCATAACATCATCCCGATGACCAAAATTGTGGATAACAGCAGTGTCCAAGTTCATGCAACAACAACACTATCTACATTGGAAGGATACAAATTGTATCCTTTGATACGTATAGGGAACCATCACCTTTGGGATTCATTATGCAACATACTCTACATTAGACCTCATTGGGTTCACTAATTCTGACTGGGTTGGCGATATCATTGATCTCAAGTCCATGTCTGGACACTCCCTTAGTATTGGTTCTGAGCCTATCTATTGGTTGAGCAAGAAGTAGGATGTTATTGCTCTATCTTCAACCAAGGCAGAGTATAGAGGGGTAGTTAACATAACAATTCAGTATATGTGGCTACAACATTTTCTCACTGAGTTGAGAATTTATTCTCATCGGTTTATCATCATCTGGTGTGACAACTAGAGCACTCTAAATTTCTGCAGAGATCCAGTTTAGAGGTAGCGGATGAAGCACATAGAGATCCACATGCATTACATATGAGACTTAGTACATGGGGGGATCATCGACATGATGCATTTTTGTCCTTCAACATAACAAACTGCAGACATCTTCACCAAGACCTTCATTGAGCAGAATTTTCATTCTTTGTGAAGTCATCTTGGACTAAAGGACATTGTTTCCTAGCAATTGCCAGTTCTTATTTTTATATACATTGTACTTTGAGGGGGGATTTTCCCCATGAGGTTTTCCCTCTTTCCTCATTTATTTTAGTGTATCGTTTGTATTTTTGTACCTAACATGGCCTCATTGCCAGGACCCATTCTTTATCTTCACCATAGTGATGTTCAGGGGGGGTGTTGGAGTTACTTCACACACACCTAGGATTTATTTTTCTTAATGTTTTTCCTATGTTTATTAGTCATTATTCAGTCTCCTATATCTTAGGAAAAGTATTCCTCTAGGGAGAATATTCTCTTCAGTTCACACTTTAGTTTGATCAGTTGAGTGGAGTCTAGATGCCACATTGGTATTATCACCATGCAACATTGGGATCATCACCATATAATGCACATTTTCCATGGGATCATCACTAGAATAGCACATTACTCATGATTACCTGATATCCTCCTCACTTCACTTTGTTTCAGTCAGTTAACTGAAGACTGATAGACTAGTTAACT
Organism: Picea mariana; assembly: GCA_032191745.1. Classification (NCBI taxonomy): domain Eukaryota; kingdom Viridiplantae; phylum Streptophyta; class Pinopsida; order Pinales; family Pinaceae; genus Picea; species Picea mariana. The sequence goes on along the minus strand of JASDQU010216447.1, from coordinate 16,782 downwards.
CATCTAGGTGGCAGTTCACTCCCGTAATTGTTGGTGTGTGTCCATATCACTCTAGGCCACCACTATGGAACATTGGCTTATCCTCCAATGCACATTAGTTGATTTATACATAGTATATCATGTGTAAATTATCATTCATTCAATTAGTTAATGAGAATTCTTCCATTCTTTCTCTCCCGCTTCTATTTTCTTCTATTTTATCTACAATTGTGTATGTTGATTCCTAGATAGATCTATTATGTGAAGCTTCAACACATTTAAACCCAAAACATATATACACAAGCACTCTATCCAAAAATATCTTGGCTCACCAGCCTATAGAACATATGTACATTTCCAACCTGGGGGTATTATAGTAGATTTAATGAAGCTTGAGTATTGTCTATAAATAGAAGTCATGGAGTAGCATGTTGTTTATTGCATCTTCGTAAGTTATTCCCATAAGAGGCCAAGGTATCATTCATGTGGGAATATTCTTTGGCACCAAGTTATCCTTTCATTTCAGTAAAATCGTTCCCATAATGAGGTTAGGGCCTCATGGGAAATTTGATGAGGTTTGTGGGCTTGTGATGGGGTGTCACACCCACAAAGTGGAATACAATATTATAATCAATTTTTGAGTTTAGTAAGGTCTCCTAAACTCACTCATTGGACTTGTATATAAAGGAGAGATGTCATTGTGACATTGGATCATATTGTGAAAGGATGGAGTTAGCATAAGTGAGTCTACACTTGTGCTAGGTGACTTGGTGTTTTCAGCAAAGGGAAATTATGCACGCTGGAAAGTTTTTCCTAAGGTTGAGGACTCTCTATTTTTTTATTTTTGGCAGGGAAAATCACACTACACGTGTGGGAGAGAGAGGCATCCGCAGAAGGAAGAAACTATACAAATGGAGCGAGTCATACGGAAGGGTCCGCACATGTTTTCATGCATGTACATAGGTTTCAGTGGGAACAATCATGTAGGTATGCAGGTTATAGTGGGAACAGGCGTATATGTATGGAGGTTGTAGTGGGAACAATCACATACATCCATATAGAGATTCCTGGTAAGGTACAAGTCCATACAAGGCTGACATGTGATGTCAGCAAGTCGTTTAGGTGGTCTGCAACAGATTTGTGGGTAGAAGATAATTCCAGGATATTTTTTGAGGTTTTGTTTTATGATTTTTATGGTTATTGGATGACAAGGTTGTTCTCATATTTTGGTGATATTTATTTTCTCTGAGAGGACAAATTTGTCCTCGGGTTTGGTGATATTGTACTAGTTGGGAGGGTTTGTTTTTCCCTTAGAATTTTTGAGTTAAATAGGTTACAAAACTGAAATTTTTGTCTCATATGTGTTGAAGATTCATCTTTGATCCTTTTTTTTCCATTGCATGTAATTTTAGTCAATAATTTTTAGTGTAAAATTTTTCAGTGATAATAGCTAGGGTTTTACTATTAGATCACTAGGAAACAATTTTCAAATACAAAAATTAGTCACATAAGAGTGTATGTGAAAATTGACATGGTATCAGAGCTTGTGATTTGAAGAGAAGAGGATCATCTTGAGACATATTTGTTCGCTACAACACTAGAGGAGTGTTTTTCTTGCTCTTGTTCTTATTCTTGCTCTTATTCTAGGCAGGTCAAGATGGTGAACACAATGAATCTTGAGGATAGGTTGAAAGAGGCAACACAATTTTGGGAATGGAAGGATAGGGTTATTATCTTGTTGGAGGAGAATTATCTCAAAGAGTATGTGGAGGATGTGGTCCCTAGCCCAATAGATCCAATAGATTTGAAATTCCATGAGAAGAGGGAAGTGAAGGCCAAGTGAGTGTTTCTAGAGTCCATGAAAGATCACTTGATTCCTGTCATTTTTTAGAAGACATCTTCCAAGGAGATGTATGATGATCTGGTAGGTCTATACCATAATTGGAATACTAGCAGGAAGTTGCATTTGAAGCTTAAACTTTAAGTTGTTARGATGTCTAGTGAGGACACATTTGTGAACTATCTTATGAATATTACACATATCCAAGATTAGCTTGTGGCCATCGATGATAAGGTGGAGGATGTTGAGTCGGTGAATGTGGCGTTGATAGGTCTTCCCAAGTCTTGGGAACCATTTKTGCAAGGGATCTATGCACGAGATAAGTTATCAAACTTTGATAGATTATGGACTGATTGTATCCAGRAGGAGACMCAGTTGGTGTCCAGGGATGATATGGATGGTATGGTGAAGAGTAGTARTGATCAGAACCAGGCCCTTGCAACCCGCACTATGAAGGACGAAAGAGGTTCTCTAGGAAAGAGAGGCTCTCTTGGGAGAAGGGATTCTCCCCAGAGAGAAGCATCTCCAGAACTGATTTGAAGGAAGGATCTTAGTAAGGTCATATGTTTTAAGTGTCATGAATTTGGGAACTATGCTCCATAATGTACACATCATAGAGGAAGGGGAAGAAGGAAACATACACCAACAATAGAGGTTGATGAGGTTGCAGATAGGTTCCAAAGGGAGATCTTGTTGGTATCCACCATTTTAGGTATAATCAACAAGGGGACTTGATTGGTGGATAGTAGAGAATATTTCCACATGACAGGTGCTAGAGAGTTATTTGACACTTTGATAGAGACTATATCATACTTGTGTGTGGAGCTTAGCATAGGAACCAAGCATGCGGTACAAGGATCTGGTACAATATCGTTCTGATCGGAGTTAGGAGAGGTGTTGAGGGTGTCAAATATGTTATGGGTGCCATAACTCAAGAGGAGTGTTCTCTCAGTATTGGAGATTGATAAAAAGAAATACCATGTATTGTTTCAAAAGGTATAAGTGTTGCTTTGTCCCAGATGATATAGCTTAATATCAACAATGATTCCTGGATTTAGGGAGGGAAACCTATATATGCTGAGGGGAAAACCTATGCATTTTGTGGCTAGCAGGAGTAGAGAGACGGATGAGGAGGAGCAGTTGGCTCTACTAGTGGTGATGCAGGTGGCCCCACTAGTANATATAGCTTAAGATCAACAATGATTCCTGGATTTAGGGAGGGAAACCTATATATGCTGAGGGGAAAACCTATGCATTTTGTGGCTAGCAGGAGTAGAGAGACGGATGAGGAGGAGCAGTTGGCTCTACTAGTGGTGATGCAGGTGGCCCCACTAGTAGAATAAAGGGAGCATGTGGCTCCACTACTGGTGAGGCAGGTGGCCTCACCAGTAGAAAAGAGGGAGCGGGTGGCTCCACCAGTGGTTAGGAAGGTGGCCCCACCAATATCATAGGAAGAGTATGTGGCTCCACTAATGGTGAGTCAAATGGCCCCACTAGTAGCATAGAGGGAGCATGTGGCTCCACTAGTGGTGAGGCACATATCCTCATTAATAGTGCCATCTCAAAGGAAGCCATAGTTAGATCAAGTCATCCCTCGGGATCCAATAGGGAGGAGTAACCTCCGAAGACTATTCATATGAGATTAGACTTCAAAGGAGGTCAACAGGTTCATAGGGAGGAGATGGCTCCAGAGGTTGTGAAGACTCGTAGGGAGTCAGGAATAAGAGGGAGCATGAAAAATCAGAGGGAGCTCGATCTCATAGAGATTCAATTGGCTCAGAGGGATAATCAAACATTTAGAGGGAGTTCTCCCTCAGGTTTAGGTGGGAGAGAGATATCTTCTAGGACTGAAAGACTTGTGTCATGGGTTGACGAGGCCATATAGGAGGTTCATAGGAAGGAGGATTCTAGGAGTTGTGTTCCCTCCATGGAGGATTCAACTGTTTTAACATGTTTTTCTATAGTGTCAGAGGAGGTTGTCAGTCAGGAGGACATGAGAGTAGGATTTGTTTATTCACAGAGGGAGTAACCAATGAGACATATTGGACAACACGATTTTCTTCAGTGACTAAGGATGCAACCAGTTAGGAGGACTAGAGAGTGGGACCTGATTCAATGACAAATGGAGCAATGAATCAGGAGGATTGGAGTGTAGTTTTGGTAGAGGATACATAGTCACTTCCATTATGGGAGATAGAGGTACATCTAGATGATGATGTATGGGATACCTCCCTCACTAAGAGGGAGAGTCATTTGTGGTATATTTGGGATGTATTCCCACAAGAGGCTAAGGTGTCAGGCATGTGGGAATATTTGTTGGCACCATATTAGCCTTTTGTTTTAGTAAAATCAGCCTCAGAATGAGGCTAGGGCCTCATGGGTAAGTTGATGGGATTTGTGGGCTTGTGATGGGGTGTCACACCCACAAAGAGAAATAAAATATTCTAATTCATTTTTTAGTTTAGGAAGGGATCCTAAAATCAATCATTGGACTTGTATATAAAGGAGAGATTTCATTGTGGAATTGGATCATATTGTGAAAGGATGGATTTAGCATAAGTGAGTTTGCACTTGTTCTAGGTGACTTGGTGTTTTCAACAAAGGGAAATTTTGCATCATGGAAAATCTAACCTAGGGTTGAGGAATCTCTATTGTTTTTTCTTGGTAGGGAAAATTACACCACACGTGTGGGAGAGAGAGGCAAATACAGAAGGAAGAAACTATACGAGTGGAGCGAGTTGTATAGAAGGCTTTGTATAGGTTTTTGTGCATGTACATGGGTTTCAATGGGAACTATCATGTAAGTATGCATTGTAGTGGGAAAAAATGTGTACATACACGGGTTGTAGTGGGAACAGTCACGTACATTCATACAAAGCTTCATGTGAAGGTGCAAGTTCGTACAGGGATGACAGGTGACATCAACAAGTCGTACAGGTGGTTTGCAGCAGATTTTTGGGTAGAGAATATTTCCAGGATATTTTTTTAGGTTTGCTTTTCTAATTTGTAAGGTTATTGGATGACAGGGTTCTCCTCATATTTTGGTGATATTTGTATTGGATGAGAGGACACAGTTGTCCTCATATTTGGTGATATTGTACTAGTTGGAAGGGATGGTTTTTCCCTCATAATTTTTTAAGTTAACAAGGTTACATAACTGAAGTTTGTGTATCATATGCATTGACGACTCATCTATGATATTTTTTGTTTCTATTGCAAGTAATTTCAGTCAATAATTTTCAGTGTAAAATTGTTTAGTGATAACAGTTAGGGTTTTACTGTTAGATCACTAGGAAGCAATTTTCAAATCTTAAAATTAGTCACATAAGAGTATATGTGAAAATTGACATGTGCAACATTCAAACAAGAAAATTTTATGCAAGGTTATGTTGCTTGAATGATCCTTGAGAACCATATTCTCAAGCCATCATTTAGTGCATCCATAGCCCATAGCTAGTGCATTGATCTCTTCCCTTTGGAGAATTCTTGCACTCTTCTTTGATAAGAGAGAGATAAGATAATCCACAAGGAACATAAAAGTACCCTCCCAAGGAGGAAAATAGAGCCCACTTGCACTCACCAATCCTCTACGGTGTAAAAAAAAAGTATTTGCATTGGTATATAATCACTTTTTCTTCCATTTCTATTGTTGATGTATTTTCCATGCTCTTTGTCCATTTATTTCCCTTTGGTTATGTATTTTCAATGGTGTTTATATGTATGGACTGATCCTAATAATTAGATTGTTTTCTAGCTTTCAACATAGCTACACAAAAGGTTGTTTTTACTCACCCAAATGACTCAAACAACCAAACAAGGATGACCAAAATTAAATAAAATACATTCATAATGTAAATTAAAATAATGCATCAGAATATGTTGGTACAGGTTAATAGATTTCATAGAACCCTAGTGCCCATATCTATAATTAATCATTCATAGACACATTCCATGCAATAACATATATTAATATCATAGGGAGCAACATAAATTTTACAGATTCATAAAAAATGATACAACACTTCTCTTTCAATTGAAGAAAGTCTAAACAACTAGTTTTTTAAGTGCAATTTTCCACCCAACCATAGATATCCAGTGCATGTACCATCCCCAAGTCCACTATGAGATCACTAGGGTTAAGGTACCAAGCTACAACCTTCTATCCCTATTAGCCCATTTTCTCTCATGCTCAACCAATATACTCACTATAGAGAATTATAGGTTTCTCATATAACAATCAAACAACCTAGGAACTCTCTTCTATTTCCCACAAAATCCAATGAATATCTTCATGTTCTCTACTCAACAATGCCTCATGGATATTCTTCCCTCCAATTCTCTTCAATATGGGTAGAAAGAGCCCAATCTATTGTATGCCCTCTAAGAATTTACTACAAGAAAAATAGTTGGCTCTCAAGCATAGAAAGAGAAAAAAATGCATAATGGATCATGGATTCCTAACTTTCCCAACCTCTATGTTAATATACAACCATCTATCTTTCATCCCATGTCTACAATTTCATCTTCACAGTGTTGATTTGGTTAATCTCAACACTAGTTAATTGTTAGCAATGGTGAATAATGCATCAGAAACATAGAGTATGAATGTGAGAACATTAATATGAATGTTAAAGTGGATGGTAATGATAGAATTTGGGGAAATGAGGGTCAAAATTAATTTGTATAGGAGGAATGTAAGACTCTTACACTTCCCCATGATGATTGTACTCAAACCATACTTCAATAATTATGTGAGAAGTCTTCCCCACCAATATCTTACATACATTCAATTGTTAGTTTGATAAGTCAAAGAAGGTGGATGGATGAATTTAAAGCACATGGTGGAAAATTGATGAATTTTAAGGATAACACGTGGCAATAGAGGATTTACTTTCCCATAGGACACCTTTCCTCTCCCCCTCTAGTGGAGTCATAGCCCCCCTTGTGCTCTTCACAACCATCTTGGACCATTATATATTATATTTTAACATTACTATATACATCACTTAATTTCACCATGTAAAGCCTACCACATGGTTTGTAGAAGTATTTTTACATCATGCATGCCTGGTCATACACTAGTCAGGCCTTGGCCTTGAAATTTGCACTAAAAATTCATACTAGCATCGTTATATCATTTTCAAGTGGGGTTGTTTATGTATACAAATAACATGGATTGAATCCCATCAATATAAAATAATGCATTTACAATTCTTATGTATTCCAATCCAATACATTTTAGGGGTCAAACTAGGGTATCACATGAAGAGTGGGATCCAAAAGAATTAAGGTGTCTGTCAGATAAAAAGATGATGAAAATTCATGTACAAGAATGCTACATGGAGAGAAAATGGAGAAATCACACCAAAAGAAAACAACCACCCTATATAAACAATTTTAATAAAAATGTGGAGATGTTAGTGAGAAACTACTTGAAGGTTAATGTCCCATGGAATGAAAAACATTAAGATATAGCATAACTAATGACCAAATCACATAGGTTGAGATGTGAAAGAGGGAGATAAAAAAAAAATCAAAGATGACGTCAAGGGAAAGGTTATGCTAAGTATGTGGAAATGGGGAGGTAAAAACTAAACAACTCTTTCTCCTACAATCTGCTTATCAGAGAGAGGTCAAATTTGCATATCAGACACCATATTAAGTTGAGTAGATAAAGTCCATGATTTATGGCCTACCACAACACATTCTAGTTATTGAAATTCCTCGTTTTATTACTCACTAAATTGAAACAGAAAGTGTAAACTTTGTTGTCTCATATGATTTAATAAAATCTATTATTTGATGGCATATTATAAACAATGCTCAATCTGTACTGATCTTTGATATGAGGAAGTTACACAACGATATATATTCCCACAGAATAGAAGCTAAATAACACATAAGAACAAGGGTGATAAATTGATCTGTAAATGAAGAATACTTGTATCTTTTAAATTATTTCTAAGTGTTAATTATGTGTTCTTGGGAAAAAGGATCAATTTGAAAACACATAAATTAAAGAGTTTTCACACTTGAGATGCACATAATAACCAACAATTAACAGTCATCACTAAACACATAACACAACAAATGATAAAGGAGTTCACCCCTCTCTTGGGCTACATCTCCTGGTCCAGCTTCCAATGGATATTTTATATTATTTTCTCAAAGTGCTAAAAGCAATTCTTTACAGTGCTCAAAATTCCAAATAGATGGCTACAATGGCTCCATAACATCCAAAAACCCCTACTTGGGCTCTTTCTACACCTAGTTTGGCCAAAAAATGAAGAAATTGTATTCCTGGAAAATTTCCCCTTCAAGATTGTTGTCTCTGGTTCTCCAATTCGCACCTGTGTGTGACCCACCTAGCTCTCTCAGCGTTACTGGGCCAAAAACCCAACACCACGTGCATCCAACAATCTGTGGCAATCTGTCGAACTGTTAGCACAACTAGCACCCCTTAGAGTGGAGGTGTTGGTCGTATGGGGGCCATATGGCCAGGTCCCAACACCTATCTCAACCCCTGTCGGATAGTGTATTGAAAGTCTCGTTCCATCGGTCACATGGAGTGGCCATGTGGCATATACTCCATGCCTTCTGGGCTTAAAATCCATGGATAACAGAACTTGCATGCACAAAAGTTTGTATGGAGTGGTTGTATGATGTGATATGGACCGGGGGCTCGGGCTTAGCTCCAACCCTTTTCTCCACCAACATAACACATGTTTTAATTCAAATAAATACAAACAGATGTATGGTTAAAAAATACCCGTAAGCGGATTGGTATCCCAACCTACATTAGAGATATACCACTTTCCCACGAGGTCAGGGGTTCGACCCCCGCAAACTACACTACCTTTTATAAACTAGAGGGGTCGTGGCAACCCACGACTGGGCCACGTGGCACCATATTACTTGCTAAATAAATGACACTTGTCAACAATCCACTTGTCCACATACTTTTCCACATAGCTTGTCCAGTCAGCCTGCCAAATCAACACCTCTGCACAGTGGCCAGTCCACTTCACCTACCACGTGTGGGACCGTACCATACCACGTCAGCACTATACGGGCTGTACAATCAGCAAAATTTTGCCTGTTTGGAAAAATGGACAGAAAAATATATCTCACTCATACAATGTTTATTTGAACTTGTTAAACTTGCGTCATGATTGTGAGGAAGAGGCTTACGCAAGTTTCCATTTTGAAGCAATTCTGAGCACTTTGATTTTTGAGCAAATTTTGATCTCCTAGATCACTCCTCCCCATTGGGAAGCTTTTGGACCTCCAAAAGACTACTTTTAGTCTATATGAATATGAGGGTATTGTTCCCTCACCTTTCCAACCTCAATCCACTTGGTCTTGCCTGGATTTGTGCCTTTAAGACCAATTCAAAGGTATTCCACATTCCCTCGTTTTGAAGTTCTCATCCTCTTGTCCAGGATTGTGTCTTCATGCAGTTCTGAAATACATTCTAGGGAGAAATCATCTATAGAAGGAATACAAGCATGTTCTCCTTGATCATCAATCAAAGGAGGCTCATACAATCTCAACTTATCAACATTGACAACTGCATACATTTGCATATAAGGAGGCAAATCCAAATGGAAGGCATTGTTACCAATCTTTTCAAGAATTTTGAAAGGTCGATATCTAATTGGTTTCAGTTTTTTACCTTCTCCTTTAAGCCTCTCTTTGCTAATGTAAAGCGAAAATTCATCTCCAACTTGGAAACTGTGATCAACACGATGCTTTTCATGTCTTGTCTTGTACTTGGCATGGCTCTTTTCCAACTGTTCTTGTACCATTTGATGCAACAACTGAATTATTTCAATGAACTTCTTTTCCCTATCAATTTCATATTGACCATAAATAGCAATTTATTTCCCAAAGATAAAATCTAAAGGAGATTTTGGAAAATAACCAAAACATGCTTCAAATGGAGAGGTTTGAGTTGAAGAGTGCTTAGCCCTGTTGTAAGCATGTTGAATGTAGTGTAGGTGCTCATCCCAAAGCTTAGGATGCTTGTTGCAATAACCACGAAGAAGATTCACTACTGTCCTATTAACAACTTTTGTTTGACCATTGGTTTGTGGATGAAACGTTGTGCTCTTTTTCAGCTTGGTGTCCATGAGGGCCCATAAAATTGACCAAAATTTCCCAATAAGTCAAGAATCTCAATCATAAATAATGGATTTAGGCAACCCAAAATGTACCCAAACATGATGAAAGAACATATGTGTCATTTTCTTAGTTGTAACCTTCTTCTTACAAGGCATCAAAATACAGATTTGTTTTAAACGGTCAACCACGGTCCACAACATAAAGATAATCATGATTTTTCTTAGACATAGGTAGACCTAATACAAAGTCCATGGAAATTCTTTCCCAATGATGATAAGGAACCAGAAGTGGAGTATACAAACCCAACTTTCTATTGCTAGGCTTGCTTGTATCACATAGAGAACATCCTCTTACATATCTTGAACCACTTTCATTCATTTTAGGCCAATAACAATACCTTTTCAAATTAGCCACTATCTTGCCTACACCAAAGTGGCCAACAATCAAAGAAGAATGAGCTTCCCTTATGATGTTGACTCTTTCACCCTGTGGAATACATAGCTTGCCAAGATCATACAAAAGCTTATCATGCACATGGTAATCCAATTCCTCAACTTGATTAGAATGACACAAAATTGCATAAACCTCTTTAAAATCAATATCTAAAGCATATTGTTCAACATAGCTCTCATGCATGATAGAATTATGCTTAAGAATGATTGAAGCACTAACAATAGGCCTAGAAAGTATATCAACATCTTTGTTATAAATGCATTTTGTATACCTTATAACCAAGTGGAACTATTGTAGAAAGCTCATCCATCTGAAGTGCCTTTCTTGTTGCAGCTTCGTTTGTGATTGTAAGTATTGCAATGGTTGATGATCTGTGTGAATGATAGTTTCTTTTCCCAACAAATAATGTTTCCATTTTTTCACACTTTGTACCAAAGCATACAACTCCTTATCATAAGTAAGATAGTTAAGCATTGCACCATTAAAAGTTTCATAATGAAAACAAATGGGCTTACCATGTTGCAACAAGACTGCTCTCATTGCATAATTTCTTGCATCTGTTTGGATCTCAAATGGTTGTCTCAAATCTGGAAGTGCAAGAAATGGATTTGAACTAATCTTCTCCTTCAATGTATCAAATTTATTTTGTTGCTTGCCTCTCCATTGGAAAACTTGCTTGATGCTTGTCATTGCATGTAATGGAGCTGCAATTGAAGATAAGTTAGCAATAAACTTTCTCCAATATTTGGATTCTCCCTAAAAGATTCTTACCCCGGTCACATTGTTGGGCTTTGGCCAATCCAAAATAACTTCTACCTTGGAGGGATCAATTTTCAGTTATCTTCCTCCAACAATATGCCCCAATTAAACAAGTGAGGTCTTTCCAAACTCACATTTGGACATCTTCAAAAATAAGTTTTATTTATTTAAGACATCCATAAATTTCTTCACATGCATAACATGATCTTCATGAGAGTTTCTAAATATTAGAATGTCAGACAATCACACAATCATAAAGAAAAGGTCTTAAAACATCATGCATGACTCTCATGAATGTAGTAGGATCATTGCAAAGTCCAAATGGCATTACCATCCACTCAAACAAACCTTGCTTTGTTTTGAATTTTTTCTTCCAAGTGTCTCCTTTAGCAATCCTAATCTGATGATATCCACTTCTCAAATCCAATTTAGTAAAATACTTAGCATCTTTCAATTGATCAAGAAAATAATCAATTCTAGGAAGAGGATAATGATTCTTTGCCGTAATCTTGTTCAAGGCCCTGAAATCTACACACATGCGTCATGTACCATCTTTCTTTGGCACTAAAACAATTGATGAACCACATGGCGATGTGCTTGGCATGATGACCCCTTTGTCCAACAACTCTTGGATTTGTTTTTTAATTTCAGAATTATCCATGACTGACATCTTCTACATACCAATGTTTGGAAGAGGACAATCTTGTTGCAATTGTATCTCATGTTGGATAGCCCCTTTTGGAGGCAATCCCTTTGGTTCCTGAAACATCTCATCATGTTGGTTAACAACCTCATATAAATCAGATTTCAACTTTGAATCACAACCTTGGAAAGCTTCTTTTTCTACATTGTCTTTGGTTTTGATCATCAAGAGGACAAACTTCTTGCTAACTGTTACGAGGGAAAAACTCTCTATGGCCAGGGTAAACCACAACAGACAGGTATGACTGCAGCAATCTACTCAATTCCAACATATGCTATATAAACCAATGTGCAAGCGAGATAAGAAAGAAGCCTACCTCGTTACAACATTTGATGATGTTCCACTGTTGATTACTTTGACCCAAAGCTTTGTACCTACAACAAGTTCTCAACAAACAAGCAGAGCAAGTATATAGTGATAATATAAAGGGGTTATCACATTAGATAGCATAATCCATTAATAAAAATTACAATTATGCCCATGGATAATAATCATATATTTGCAGATACCAATTGGACGGGAAAGGAGTATTTCTATTAATAAATGATCAGCAGAAGTGAAAACATTATAGACTTCCATGTCAGCATGGTTTGAAACCAAGAAAGCAAGTTCCTTCCAACTGGGCCTCCACCACTTCAATTCTCCACCAAAGGCAAGCTCATAAAAAAGAGACAATGAGGTTGTCTCAACAATAGGGAAAGAGCTTGGGGGATGAACATTGTGTTGAGACTTGAGGGACAAAGGGATGCAGACTCAATATGAAGTAATTTCTCTAGAGTAACTTTTCTCTCAAAGTTGAATGCTTTCTCCTTTTTCCATAGCTCGAAATTGTGTTCTTATAGCCTTCAAAATGCAACTGAAGGGTCGATTCGGAATGTTTCCAGTATATGGAAGGCCAAGGATCAGAGATCTCATGTCTTGACATGGAAACCTGACTTCATTTTTGTATTTTCTGGCACAGATCCTGATGTACAGGGGTTGCAGTGGAGCAGCATGTGTATACACATGTTGTATAGTAGATAGGGAACGTATAGGTGGAAAAATATGTATTTTTAGCTCTGGATTCATCAAAAGGGGATGACAAGTCTGCATAGGGAAATGGAAAAAGGCCCTCTGTGTAAGATAGCAATGGTGAGGCAAATATTTCTATAACAGATGCCCCCTAATGTGTGAGATCAGAGGATTATCCGCGATGGTTGAAATACATTGTAAATAACCCAGAAGTGGAGTGGTGTAAACCCAACTGGAAAGACTAGTTTCTCATTATATTTTGTTTTGACTTTACATACATGGTTTTCAATAGAATACAATGCAGATCCATGTGGAAAATATACCAAATAAGTGTTTGTGGCCATGAATAGACAAATATAATTGTGGTTATATGCCAAAAGTTGTCACAATCACGAACAAGGCCCAGTAGAACCAGTCTCAAAACCAATCTGAAGATATTTGTATATGATGGAGTATAATTTGATGTGCCATGATTACTGTAGTTAAATAAGTGTTGTTCCAATGAAAAGGAAGTAGCAACTCAGGAAAGTTGTGGCCACATAGTGATGTCTTCAAGTCTTCTACACATTCGCCAAAGGTTCAAGTCTGCATCATGTGAATAAAGGAGTTTAGGTCAAACACAATGAGACATTTTTTGATTACCAATCATTAAGGTATACCATTAACAAACGCGAGACAACCTACCAATAATGAAAGTAGGTATCAAGGCACCGAGCACATTCCTACAAGTGTGAATAAAGGAGTCAATGTTGAACACCTGATGAATCCATTGATCAGGATACACTGATGTATTCCCATATGTCAATGGCGAGAGAGCCTGTCACTAATGACTGCAAGTCTCAAGGTACTAATAAAACTCTAGGTCTCAGATCCAGAATAAATGAACTGAAGTTGGTGGAAATAGATCCGCTGAAAGGAGAGCGTTGAGGCATCTCTCATAAATTATCATGAGGAACAACATAGGAGCTTCATAATTTGGTGGAGATCGGACAAAGAACGTGTTCACGAACCAACGACCCTGTGCGTCTTTTCGCATGTGCCAAATGCAAGAGGTACATGAAAAAGACCCTCTGAATAGAAGTTAATGATGAAAATTGTTGACAAAGGTGAGGAAACCACCAATAAGGCTAATGGTATCCAAGACACTGCACGAATCGCAAATTGTGAATAGATGTCTTGTCGTTGAACACAAGGGAAACCACTCAGTCAACGACCAATGATGAAATGTCGAATGTTGGGTTCAAGGTGACCTACCAATGATGAAAGTAGAGCTAGGGTGCATGATAAGACCATAGTATCATGTGATTCTGAAACAAATTGAGGGTATGGCTGACATGGAAAGTCAAGATTTATGAGGGTATGTATGACACAGGTTGATAGACTTCCTTTGAACAAGAGCATGAGACATGTGGTAGACTCTGACAACATAGACTTAATGATGTAATTATTTTATGTAGGAGGCATCAATAATGTTCTCTATAGGCACTGGAAGAGTAACCAGTCGGTAGAGAAAAACTTTGTAACAATATTAGCTTCCTAAGGCCATGTTAAACCCAAAATTATGATGACACCAGGACTCAATAATTTTGTGTTCTATTCAAAGGTGACACGACCGCTTCCAATTATAATATAGTACTCCCTTCTCGCCCATTTTTTTTTTCATAACAAATGAATGCTATGATACAGAGGAGAAAACGAGTGTTGCAAGTAAGAAAAACTAGTTCCAATAGTGGAACGTACCTATGCTCAATGCAAGGAAATGCATGCAGAAGATGGACACTTGGGGTGATGTTCCCTCCAGGGTATAGGGTGTCAAATTGCAAAGGATATAAACAAGGCTCTGCTTGGTTGAGGATGCAAAAATTGCTTAGGCAACGGTTTATAATGCAAAGTGACAACTAGCTAAAGGCTCAATACTGCAAGCGAGGGCATGAGATGCAATCATAACTTAATGCCAAAAAATGTCATTTTTTATGTATTTTAGTCTACTTGGTGTGAAAAAGGGATAAACTTGTGCCAAATAGATGTCTTTTCAAATCCAATTTATGAGTGTGAAAAAGACAAGTTCACTCAGTGATCTTTTCTATTTTTGGTAACGAGTCAGAAAAGAGCTTAACTAAGACTCATGACCTTTCAAATCCAATTTAATGAGTGTGAAAGGGACAAATCACTCAACAATCTTTTCATTTTTCAGATGAGTCAAAAAAGAGCTTAACTAAGACTCGTTTTGGGAGTCTGCGGGGAATAAGGCCACATGTGTATGAGTGAGAAATGAGGTTCATCATGACATCATGTATCAAACTATAATGGACTCCTGGTCCTAAGGAAAAACTCGGCATGAGCACCAAATGACAAAGAGGATATAACTAGGGCGCCCATGTTAGACAAGTCTCCACCATTTATTAGCGACACTACTTATAGCAGACGAAAGGTTCTTTGTCGCAACAATTGGGTTCATACCTAAGGCATAAAAAGAAATATTTTAGAGGATAATGCAAAAATGCACGATGGAGTGGATACCTGTCCTATATGCTAGGTTATGAAAATACCTGCCTAAGGTGACAAACGACCAATCATAACGTTGAAATCCACAATAAATCTGAGTCAAAACTACCAAAAACAGCTTAAGACCATTTTTGTATTAGTCCATTAGGTCAAAAAGTAGTATGAAACTATATAAAGTGGGTAAAAATAACTTATAAATAGTAATAAAATATAAAATTACTATACCATTTTTTATTTTTTACCCAAATAGTGCAATTTGGACCAAAATACCTCCAAGATTCAAACGACTATTGTGGGAGCATCAGGCAACGAAATCACAAACCATCTAGATCAGGTAACTCTACTTCTTATCCTCTTCAAATTCAGTGGATTACATTTTTGAATTAGGTTCTAGTTTTTTAGTTATGAAGGGTGTAAAATATGGATTTCGGTGTACGCGAGTTGGATTTGTTTAGTTCATGTATACGATGAGGTATACACTACTGTGTGAACCATGGGGGGCATATATTAAGCCCTACACGCAATTGTATGCAAAGGAAGCCATGTACAGGCACACAAATGACCAAAATGGAGGGTTCTAACTCAAAATTTGGTTTGTCCTTTTCAGGATGGTTCTTGAATGGAGAGAGCGAGAACATGAGGAGGTTGATGCAGCTATGGACCGATATTTGGTGGCTCAAGCGGCTCTAAAAATATGTGGGTTGTATAATTTTTGATCTCTCAAAAGAATGAGGGCCTGAGTGAGGTTGTTGGAGATGTTGGTGGGTTACTGGGACCCTGATAGAGAAATATTTATCCTCAACGGACAACCATTGAGGATCAAAGTAGAGGATATCTAATTCTTGATTGGTCTATCATGCCAAGGAAATATTGTAAACCTCAAGTCACATGGAGCAAGGAGTGGGATGAAGATCGAGGAGTATATCGATGCCCACTGTGTAGTGGGGAATCCCAAGGTGGGAATTCAAATCCTTATCCGGGCATTAAATAACCTCATCCTGAAGATCATCGTGCTTGTATTGACCAGGTTCACCAGTTCGGCTTCATTGCACCAGGCATCAAGGCCACTCATGTTTTATGTAGTGCAGTGTGCAAGACCCATTGTCTATGATTGGTGTACCTCACTACTAACTCATATGAAAGGTCAGTTGATAGAGTGCAAACAAGGGGGTAAGAGAAACTTTGGGTTTGACTCCATTCTTTGCAGTTTCTTTTTTGAACAGGTTCCAGGTCTGGGATCTAGAGTGGAGATCCTTCTTAGGGGACCGTGCAATCCATCCATGGCACAGTGGACCGAGTTCATGAGACGACAGGGGGGGGTAGGGTGCCAACACCCTACAACGAGGATTTTTTATTCTACTGGCAGAGACATGTCATCGCTCTAGATGACTATCCCTATGTGGGGATC
>JASDQU010216445.1:0-18221 GCA_032191745.1 Picea mariana | reverse complement strand
ATATATTTTTCTTATGCATTGCTTGAAGGTAGATTAATGCTAGCATTAGTTCGGATGTTTGTCTTAGCATTTTTCTACTATCATTGTCTTAGATCATATACAGTGCTTTTTATTTTGTACTAATCATATTGAAATGTCTATATATCCAAGATTTATAGTGATCGTTAATTCCAAAGTTTATAACGTCCTTGCCGCATGTATTTATATTGAAATGTATTGACACTTTTTTTGAGGTACTTGAATAGCCTTGATAACTTAAATGTTTACATGACGTGAGGTCCTTCAACAGGCCTGACAACTTAAATTTTTTCATACCGTGAGGTCCTTCGATAGCCTGACAGTATTAAATGTTTATCTAAATACGCTTCTCGATGTACATTTTTCCTCGAAATTTTCCATACAATGTTGCAGTGCTTTTGCACAATATTGTTGTCCACCTCCAGTTGAATATGCATTGTATTGTTCATCATTCTTCTAGCCTTGTAATGCAATTTCGTCATCGTTGAATCTACATACATTGTTTACTGGTTCGGTGGATGCTTCTTCTTCATTGGTTCATCGTTTGTTGCTTGTTGTTGTTGTTTGCTTCATAATTCGGCCTGCGCTTCTGCCTTTCATCGTTTCAGAGTAAGTTTCCATGACATAGTTTCATTTTATATTCCTTGTTTGTTGTTCAATTTTTACAGTTTGCAAGTAAGAATGTTTGCTTATTTCTACTGCCATTCTCGTCGTATGTTTCTGGTTCCTATTGTGCTTCGGATGCAGTTTCATAATTGTTGGAGATACAAATTTTGTTTATTGGTTTGATGGTTGTTGCTTGTTCGTTGGTTCGTTGGTTCGTCGGTTGTTGGTTGTGTTTGTTTGGCTCAAGTTTATGCTTTGGGGCCCTAGGGCTGCAATTGGGCCTATTCGTGCTTTCTCGCTGGTTTGGTGCTTGCTGTTTTATTTTGTTTGATTTGGCTTTACAGTGTTGGGGTCCTGCGCTAGTAGTTGGAGGTTTTTATTTATTTTTGGATTATTATTGTTTTTTGGGCACTTTATGGTGTTCAGCCCCTACACCCACGACTCAACATGAAATTGTGTTCTTTTCTCTGTCTGGCGAGGTTGATATCTGTTTTGCTGTGAGATTTTTCTTGTGCTTCAGTGTTGACATGAAATAAAATAGTTGCATGAAAAATAGTTCGAGAAGTACATGTGAAATTGAAATAACCGTTGTTTTTTTGTTAAAATAAAACATATGCAGGCTGCATTTATAAACCATCTATGGTGAAATGTGCCCATATGACAATACATGTTCGTTTTCCTCTACACAGTCGGGTTTTCCCATGATAAAATTTGTCTTGTACTTGAGATATGATATGTACAACAAAGATTCTGCAAAATTATATTTCCATGTCTGGAAGAATATCTGGGTGGTTCGCCACGAAAAACCAAAATCTTGTATCATGGGCACAACAGTCTGTGTAGAGGATAAAGAATATGTATTTCCATCAGTGGAAGAATATCTGGATACTTTGCTACGGAAAACCATAAATCGTTTATCTACAACCATGCAATTTCATAATATTTTGTGGCTTGTAATATATTTTGGGCAGGAAAAAAAAATTGCATATTTACAAATATGGATGGAGAAGCACAAAGGTTCATGCTTATGCCTATCTTTTAGACTATTCGTCGAGTCTCTTGTAATGTATGTACATATTACTTGTTCTCCGGTGCATACCATCTTCCATTCATGTTCATTGAATTTTGTGCATTCCCACATTCAAACAAACAGAATAGCTGGAGAAAACAACGGAGTCTTAACTACATCGGTTGAAGAGGAGATAGAAAGATGCATGCTTGAAATGTTATTTCATATTGTCTTGTTTTGTATTTCATTTATTATCTGTATATGTGTTCACCTAGTTTTTTTTATGTAGATGTTGCGTACCTTCCTACATAATAACTTATCTTCATTACATGTCTTCCTGCATACTAATCTACTTCATGTCCATTGTATTTTCGCTGCATTTCTACATTTAAACAAACATAATGGATGGAGAGGATGATGGACTCTTTGGTGAGAATGTAGATGAGGAGTTACAGAAGTGAATACATGTACTCTTATTTCATATTCCAATGTTCATTTTTTCATTTACTGTCTGTATATTTGTTGTGCTTGTTCTGCTGCTTTGCAGTTTTTTTTTTTTTTCTTTTCTTCCTTCAACTATAATATATTTCTGCGTATTCTCATGTGAATCGTATTCTGTTTGTTGTTACATTGGAATAAATAGACCTGTTTCTCTTTATTTTACATATATTTCTTCATACTAACTTGCCTTCATGTCCATTTCATATTTAGCGTTGCTACCTTGGAAGAAATAGGTTGGTTGAACATGAAGATGAATTGTGTTGTGCAACAACAGAGGGTTCTGTGGTACAATCTTCGAAAAGGTATACTAACTGTGCTAGTAAATTAAATATAAAAACAGGGTGGGGGAATTTAATATTAGACTAGAAAATGATGGCTTGGAAGCAATGGGCCTTTCTGCCCTCCCTATTTCTACTTTTCCCATTTTCTATTATCCCTTTTGTTTTCTAATTGATCTGCTTAGTGGTCTTTTTGAAAATTCCTTGGTACGCTGGTTGGTGGACTAACAGTTTCACATCTATGGTCACGCTTCTACCTTATTCCATACTTACCCACCTTTTCAATTGCGGGTGTCGGGCTGGTGGGTTCAACATTGCTCTCCTGGATTTTGGGGTCCGCAATATACAAATTGGTCATGGTGCCCTGCCCTCACTCCTTGTTTACTGTTACACACTTTTCCAGTCTAAAAAATCAAATGCATACAATTTTACACTTGTTTAGCCCTTCTCATGGACAGTATACAATGCATATGCATGTTTAGTCTTGATCTTCATCTACACATGATCACATCACAAAACGTTGGACTAGTGACATGGCCATGAGCAGTCAGTCATCCCAGACATCAGCAACCCGGCAAGGCCAAAGATAAAGATGCATATGCTATACTCTTAGTATGTTTACCAAGAAAATATCCTCGACTATTTATTCATCTATGGCATGGTGAATATGATGATGTCATCTACAATACATGGTTTGTAGTTCACAAGAAGTATCAACAAGTAAAAGCGACAAGCCGAACATAGCGCAAGTTCCACAGACTAAGAGGTGTGGTTGCAAAACTCTGGCTCCATAGTTCATTGAAGCTATGCATGTACTTCTAGTGAAAAAAGAATACAAAAAAAAAATATCACACAACCATTCACTTTAGTTTTCCTGTTCAAAAATTGTCACCAGGTCTAGAGTTGTAACACCCAAAGTGCTATCAATAGAGGGATTGAACAACTATCAAGCTGGACAAGTGTTCGTCGGGGACATAATGGTCGTCTATAGCACCTACTTGGACAAGGGAAACAAAACTAGATCCACTATGTGTTCTGACATGATAGACAAGGAGGCCATGATGACAGTGACACTGACTATTCCTACACAACTTGTCCAGAAACATGCAGAAAAGATATTGCCCGATAATGGGATATCCATTACCAATTTTAATATATTTCCCAAAAAAGTATATGATCATGGTGATTATGATCAGATTATTTCTCTCAACGAAACAAGTATTGTGGAAACAACTCTCATCATTTGTTCATAATATCATTTCATCCTGGACGCGACTATTAGCTAGCTTGCACAGAGTAGTGATATTTAACCAATTGGAACCATTGGTGCAGCTATCACACTGGAGAGAAAACTTGGCTCGCAACACATTCTCCATATAAAGGATGGAGAGTCAGACAACGAAAAGGCAATGGTACCGCTTTCCATATCCAGTTTTGTCCTTTACTTTTGCATGTGCATGTATCTCGGGTAAGTTACACAAATATTTCACTGTTCCATG
Organism: Picea mariana; assembly: GCA_032191745.1. Taxonomy (NCBI): domain Eukaryota; kingdom Viridiplantae; phylum Streptophyta; class Pinopsida; order Pinales; family Pinaceae; genus Picea; species Picea mariana. Next base: position 14,310 of record JASDQU010216445.1, on the reverse strand, counting down.
TTGCAACTGCAATTGTTCGATACCTATTCAAATTTGTTTTCTTCAATGGAACAATAATTGCATAAAGGGAAGTTTCCACTTATGCTCTTCAAAAATATAACAAAGAAAAGGGATGTTAGAGAAAGGGTCTTTCACACAAACCAGACAATGTTTGTAACAGAGTTACAAGAAGATATAGTACAGGATATGAGGAAGCTAGCTAGCTCTACAACTATTCTGTGTATACATCCACAAAATCATCCTCACTTTGCTTATAAAAGTAGTCTTCACCAAATTTATGTAGCTNTTTTTTTTTTTTTTTTTTAGGGAGGGTCGGTGCACTTGTGTATTATATTGTTCAATGTATTAATTCCTATGCTCACGTTCCCAGGTTGAAGGTGTTTTGGTTGCAGCGAATGCGTACTCGACCCCCTTTGAACCTATATGTGCAAAATGCAACTCTCTTCCTTCTGCCTCCACTTTGATAAGTGATGATAGGATTGATTTTCTATGATGTGGTGAAAAATGTCCATATATATATGGACATTGCCTCAATTCTTCCATCCGAACCGTGGGAAACACAACTGTGCATTGTACAGTTAGGCAGCCTCTTTTACAAAATGTGCTTCCTAGGTTGGCAGAATTTTCATATGAAACATATCTACAGAAAAAGGCAAGCAGTGTCTACATGTTGCTCGACTTTTAGATACACAACAAATTTACCTTAAATGAGGACAATGCAATTTTGCATATCGGCTAAAGAAGGAAAAAAAACATATCAACCTTTGGCAGGAAACAAAAATATCTCATGTGTCTCTATAATATTTCTTCAACATCCAGATGAATGTTTGTCGGACTCGAGTACTTGAGATTGCATGTGCATAAGATTGTTTGGTAAAAAAATGGGAAGCATGGCAGCAAACCCCATATATCCCATGGCCCCAGTTATTTTATACTTGGAACATATACCAGATGTAAGAGAAAATGAATTTCGTGATGTCTTTTCTTTGTATATCAAATTGTTTGATGCAAAGTTCGATGTGTCCTGCTCTATGGAACCTTGTGGGAACTTTCTTGCGGCCTGTTTGGAGTTTAATTGGTTCTTGGTTGTATGCTTCGTCTGTCAATTTGTATATCGTAGAAGTCCGAGTGTTGTTTGGAGGACACATAACAATACAATTGCAATTTTTTTTAGCCAGCTAGCCCTTAAATTTGCCTGATAATTTGTATGGAGTTGTGACGCAAATGGAGTATGTGGCTTGTTTTAGCATTTTTCCTTGATCGATGAACTTGGTAAAATTAATCTCCCGGAATCATTTGAAATCAACGAATATATATTGTGAGAAGTTCAATTGTGCCATCGTATCAACAAGAGGCCCTTAAAATTTAAATTGGTCGTTGTTATGCTTGTGGTGATAGAATTTTAAAAAACTTTGTTTTGTTTCCTTCAATTTTTTTAAAATAAGCGATTTAACATCCTTTCATAATTTTATGTAATTAAATTGTACAATATCAATATTTAATATTAATACTTTAGCATTTAAGAATAATGTTTTTAGATAATGTTAGATAGGATGACCATCCGTAAACAATCACAATCATGAGCTCACCAGTCCAGGAGTCTGTCTATCAATTTGTATATCACGGAACTTCGTGTGTTGTTTGGAGGACACGGGACAATAGAAGTGCAATGTTGAGATAGACAACCCGCAAGTCCACCTGTCAATTTGTATATCGCGGTACTCTGGGTGCTATTTGTAGGGTAGAGAACAATAGAGGCTCAATTTTGAGCCCACCAGCCCGAGAACCCGCGATCCAAAAAGTGGCTAAGTATGGAATGAGGGATCCGTACATTCTCTATAAAATCTCATGTCCATACTTTATAAAAGTACATATTTAGTATGTATTACTCGTTTCTCGGAAAATTTCTAGGTGTGAAAGTTGGTGGATGCACGTGTTCAGATTTCCACTTACTTTTATATCACCAGCTCGACCGATCGCTTCCCCGTTTCAAATTGTACAAACTCTTTTGTCTAATTAAATTGTACAATATCAATATTTAATATTAATAATTTAGTACTGAAAATAATGTTTTTAGATAATGTTAGATAGATGATAGGGATTACCATCCATAAACAATCGCAATATTGAGCCCATCATCCTTGGATTCCATCTGTCAATTTGTATTTAGCGGAACTCCGAGTGTTGTTTGGAGGACACGGAACAATAGAAATGCAATGTTGAGCCAGCTAACCCATAGGTCTTCTTGTCAGCTTGTATATCACGGAACAATAGAGGCCCAATTTTGAGCCCGCTAGCCCGACTACTGCTTGGAGGACACAAAACAATAGAATTGCAATGTTGAGCCTTCTAGCCCACAAGTCCGCTTGTCAATTTGTATATCGCAGAACTCTGGGTGTTGTTTGTAGGGAACGTAACAATAGAGGCCCAAGTTTGAACCCGCCAGCCCGAGAACCCGAGATCCAAGAAGTGGCTAAGTATGGAATGAGGGATCCATACATGCTCTATAAAATCTCATGTCCATAGTTTATAAAAGTACATATTTAGTATGTATTACTCATTTCCTCCGAGTGTTATTTGGAAGACACAAAACAATAGAAGTGCAATGTTGAGCCAACCAGTTCGCCTGTCAATTTGTATGTTGTCGAACTCTGGGTGCTATTTGTAGGAAATAGAGCAATAGAGGCCCAATTTTGAGCCTGCCAGACCGTAAACCCACGATCCAAAAAGTGGCCAAGTATGGAATGCAGGATCCATACATGCTCTATAAAAATCTGATGTCCATACTTTATAAGAGTACATACTTAGTATGTATTACTCATTTTCCAGAAAATTTCTAGGTGCAAAAGTTGGTGGATTCATGTCTTCAGATTTCACTTACTTTTATATCACCAACCTGATCGACTGCTTCCCCGTTTCATATTGTAATAAATGAATATAAATTGGCCGAAGTCCAATTGTGCTATCATATCAACACGACACCCTTAAAATTCAAATAGCCAACAATTTCACTTGTCAATTTGTATATCGTGGAACTCTGGGTGCTATTTGTAGGGCACAGAACAACAGAGGCCCAATTTTGAGCCTGCCATCCCAAGAACCCGCTATCCAAAAAGTGGCTAGCTATGGAATGAGGGATCCATGGAAAATGAGGGATCATTTCTCGGAAAAAAATTTAGGTGTGGAACTTGGTGGATACACGTGTTCAAATTTCCACCCACTTTTATATCACCAACCCGAATGAACTCTTCCCTATTTCATATTATACAAAAATTTTGGAATGCAAGTTTCCGAATACATGGGTTTTTCTTTTAAATAAGATATTTAACATCCTTTAATAATTTTATGTAATGAAATTGTACAATATCAATATTTAATATTAATACTTTAGTATTGAAAATAATGTTTTTGGGTAGTGTTAGATAGTTGATAGGGATCACCATCCGTGACCAATATCAATCTTGAGATCTCCAACTCTGAAGTCTGTCTCTCAATTTGTATATCACGAAACTCCAAGTGTTGTTTGGAGGACACGAAACAATAGAAGTGAAATGTTGAACCAACCAGCCCACAAGTCCGCCTGTCAATTTGTATATCGCGGAACTCTTGGGTGCTATTTGTAGGACACAAAACAATAGAGGCCCAATTTTGAGCATGCCAGCCCGAGAACCCACGATCCAAAAAGTGGCTAAGTATGGAATGCAAGATCCGTTCATGCTCTATAAAATCTCATGTCCATACTTTATAAAAGTACATATTAAGTATGTATTACTCATTTTTTCTGAAAACATTCTTGGTGTGGAAGTTGGCAAATTCACGTCTTCATATTTTAGTTACTTTTATATCACCATCCCGATCGACTGCTTCCCCGTTTCATATTGTACAAACTTTTTTGTCTAATTAAATTGTACAATATAAATATTTAATATTGATAATTTAGCATTGAAAATAATGTTAGATAATTGATAGGAATTACCATCCATAAATAATCACAATCTTGAGGTTGACAACCCTGGAGTTCGTCTATCAATTTTTATATCGCAGAACTCCGAGTGTTGTTTGGAGGACACAAAAAAATAGGAGTGCAATGTTGAGCGATCCAGCCCGCAGGTCCGCTTGTCAATTTTTATATCGTAGAATTCTGGGTGCTATTTGTAGGCCACAGAACAATAGAGGCCCAATTTTGAGCCCGCTAGCCCGAGAACCCGCGTTCCAAAAAGTGGCTAAGTATGGAATGCGAGATCCGTACATACTTTATAAAATCTCATGTCCATACTTTATAGTACATATTTAGTACGTATTACTTGTTTTTTGGAAAATTTCTAGGTGCGGAAGTTGGCGGATTCATGTCTTCAGATTTCACTTACTTTTATATCACCAACCTGACCGACCGCTTCCCCGTTTCATATTGTACAAACTTTTTTGTCTAATGAAATTGTACAATATCAATATTTAATATTAATAATTTAGTATTGAAAGTAATGTTTTTAGATAATGTTAGATAGTTGATAGGGATTACCATCCATAAACAATCACAATTTTGAGGCCGCCAACCCTGGAGTCCATCTGTCAATTTGTATATCGCAGAAATCCAAGTGTTGTTTGTATGACATGAAACAATAGGAGTGCAATGTTGACCCATCTAGCCCACAGGTCCACTTGTCAATTTGCATATTGCGGAATTCTGGGTGCTATTTGTAGGCCACGGAACAATAGAGGCCCAATTTTGAGCTCGCCAGCCTGAGAACCCGCGATCCAAAAAGTGGATAAGTATGCAATGTGGGATCCGTACATGCTCTATAAAATATCATGTTCATACTTCATAGTACATATTTAGTATGTATTACTCATTTTTTGAAAAATTTCTAGGTGCGAAAGTTGGCGAATTCACGTCTTCAGATTTCACTTACTTTTATATCACGAGCCTGACCGACTGCTTCCCCATTTCATATTGTACAAAATTTTTGTCTCTCGGTTTTTCGAATAGGCCAGTTACCGGATACGCGGGTTTAGTATTGCATTTCCATTGTTCCACCGCTTGCAAACAACACCCTGACTTCTACGATCCACAAATTAGCAAACAAATTGAAATAAAATAATATATGCTATCTGAAGTCTAATGGAACAATCATATGAATGAGAGGACACTAAAATTAAAATTCATCATTGTTATACTTGCGGTGAAGCTAATAGTACAAAAACTTTACTTAAAACATCCAAAAAATGATTTTCTTGTAACTTTTCGATGCTTCTCTTATACAAACAGATCTTGGAAACTATAAACATCGCTCATTATTTCTATTCCTTGATTGAAGAACCTATTAACATGTTTAACACACTCCATAGTTACTATTAAGACCAATTCTCGCTTTCAAAATTTTTAATCCACTTTCTCTTTTCCCTCTGCTTTCCCTTTCTTTACTTAGTCATTTTTTGGAAAATATCTAGGTGCATCTTTAGATTTCCATTGTTACTTTTATATCACCATCCCAACCGACCGCTTCCTCATTTCATATTGAACAAAATTTTTGAATTGCGGGTTCCTACATAGTCGTGTTTAACATTGCGTTTCCATTGTTCCGCCACCTGCAACTAGCACTTGGACTTCTGCGATTTACAAATTAGCAAACAAATTCCCCTTCATCTCGTATTCTTTCTCTTTCTATTTACTTGGTTCTTTTTCCGAATGTGTCATGCTTTTATATACAGAACCCAAAGTTCAGCAATATACAAATTGCCCTCTCGACATTGCACTTCCATTGTTCCCCTATGCCCAAACAACACCTGAAATTTCGCGTCATACAAATTGACGATTGATATCTATCACTAAGATGCAATATGACCATCGGCCCCTCACATCTCTTGGGTATATCTTTTGCCCCTTTTTTTTTGTAACCCTCCTGACCGCTTTCCATACTTGGTCATTTCTTGGAATTTGTTTCACGGGTTGGCAGGTGGACGAAATGTACAATGCTTGGTCGCAATTCGCCATCATCGCTACCTTCGTACTTATTTCCAGATATGCAATAATTAAGGTTTAATGCTAGTAGTTCATCCTGCAGGAACCGTTAATATTGTCATTAATGTCTAGAAGGCTGGAGAAGATTTGTCATTACTACAAATTAAACCAAGATTTGTGGAGAAGAGTGTTATCCTTTCCAAGATTCATTTCAAACATGATGCAATCTGTTTTGTGCGCCGGCGGGTTGGCGCCTTTAAAAAATCTCTAACTCTTAATCTCTCTTTGTCGTCACTGCGACCTTCACACTTTTTTCTAAATATGCAATTAGTGAGCTTTAATGGTAACAACTATTTCTGCACAAACCCTGGAGATTGTCATTGATCAGTGAAAGGCTCGAGGAGATATTCCATTGATACGCATTAAACCATAATTTGCGGAGGGTTATATTATCCATTCTCAATTTTCATTTCAAACATCGTCTGGAGCAAACAAAAATTCTTGTTAACTTGTAGCAGCAGTTCTGTACATATACAGTAAACCCATTCGGGCATAATGGCCAGAGGTTCCACTATTCCAGGGCATATTATTACTAATCATCTCCCTTTTCCCAGGAGCAAAAAAGGATATGGTTCCTTGGTACACCGAGAGATATATTTCAAGCCAAAGATTTCCAAGGAAACCCTGACTGCTCAGAGAACCTGCCCAGTTACATTGATGGCTAGCACAGAGGTTGATGTCATGGATTCCAAGGCGGAAGAAGATGATCTGATGGGTGATGATATGGCAATGGATGATGGCAATACAAAGATTGTTCCAACTATTGTGCCCAAATTGAAATCAACCATAATGGGTGTAACTTCTCGGCTCAGTGATGGCGGTCCTGACAACACCAAAAGGAGTTTCAGAAAAGAATCCGACATTGAACGCAATAGCCACTTTGTAGCTCGAAAGTAGGAATTCCAGAGGTCCAAATTAGTCCGTTCTGGACAGAAGACGTTCACTGCAAAGAAATGATATGTTGATTCTGCCAGAGATATATTTCAAGCCAAAAAATTATTCACTTGCAGGACTACTGTCTTGTTCTCTGGATATACAATTAACATCTTCGGGAATCAGGACCAGAACTCTCACTGGTGCAAGGAATATTTCTACTAGTCATCTCCTTCCACCCAGAATGGACTAATTTGGGCCTCTGAAATTGCACGTGCAAACTGTGTCCCTGGATTTTTTTCAACTGTGCAAAGGTGGTTTCTAGTTGTGTCCTAACTTTCAATTAAGGGATATTCCATTTGCCCTGCAAAGTTTTTCGTCTTCTTCCTCATGGGAAGATTCTGAAAACTATCAATTTTACCATAGGATGATTCATTGAGGAGAAAACTACAATGATCCTGCATACTTTGGATCTCGTGCCTGTGTTTGTGGCAGATACGTTCAATGCTTTGGCCCGAAGAACTGGGTCCAATTTCTAAGGATAGATGTACATTACTCGGTGTTTTTCTTTTTTTTTTAAATGGATTTGCTATTAAATTTTTTTTCCTTTGAGTCTTCATTGCTACTTCACTCCTATTCTCATTGGCATGGTTCAATGGTCTCATAGTTCTTTGATATTTTTTTTACTTAGGTAATTTGTTCTAAGATGGAACATCTAACAATTATATGACAATGTACTGTGTCAATACACCAGGATTTTATGCAAACAAAAAATGGATTACACACAGTTTCAAACTAACGTTCAATTCTATTGCTAATGCAGATAGAACATAGTAATACCAAAGTACAATGTTGAAGCAAAATCATCATTCTTGTTTCTAGACATGCAATTATTAAGTTTTAATGCTAACAACCCATAACGCAAGAAGTTTAATACTTAAGTTAATATTTTACAGTCATGGAATAATGTATCAAGAACACACTTACACCCACACGTTCCAATAAAATCTAATCTTTAACAAAGAATTTGCTGACAATTAGTAGAAAATGAAGTTTAATACTTAAGTTAATATGTTACAATCATGGAAGAATGTATCAAGAACATACTTACACCCACATGTTGCAATAAAATCTAATCTTCAACAAAACATTTGCTGACAATTAGTAGAAAATGATGGTTTTGCAAAAATGGGGCTTGTTTGAAACCAATTCGCACTTACGAAAACAACCCTCCGCCTTTCTATTTTCCCACTCTTTTATCCCCTGTAGTTTCTCTTCCTGGTTACTTAATCATTTTTTTTTTTCTGAAAATGCGTTGTTGCGGGGGTTGGCGGATTCGCACGTTTCGACCGAGTGCTTCCCCTTTTTCTAAATTGGCCCTCTATTGTTCCATGTCCTACAAGTAGCACCCAGATTTCCATGATATACAAATTGACATGCAGACTTGCGCATTGGCTGGTTCAACATTGCACTTTTATTTTTCTGTGACCTCCAAACAACATTCGAAGCTCTGCGATATATAAATTGACACACGGGCTCCAGGGCTGGCGGGCTCAAGATTGCCATTGTTTATGGATGGAAAAGTGATAAAACGAGCCACATACTACATTTTCATCACATAAGCTATATTAAAGAGAAAATCATTTCCTCTATAGTTTTGTTTCCTACAAACATCACCCAGAGTTCCGCACTATACAAATTGACAGACGAACTTGCAGGCTGACTGGCTAAAAAAATGACTTGGAGTTCCGCGATATACAAATTGACAGACGAAGCATACAACCAAGAGCCAAGTAAACTCGTGGATCGTATTCCTATTCATTGTTTTCTGTGACCACCACCTTCACACTTCTTTCCAAGTATATATCTTGGCAGGAAAATGGGATATCTGTTACAAATGTGAATATATTGGCCCTTGTTTTCCGTCTTCTATACTTAGCCAAATATTCGTTTCTCTTTTCTCTGAACTTTATCTTTCTTGTCACTTATTCATTTTTTTGAAAATGTCTGGCTACGCGCATGGGAGAACTTGTGGGTTCACATTTTCACTCGTGCTCTTATATCGTGACATCGAACGACCGCTTCCCCATTCCATACCCAGACACTTCTCCAACCACGAATTCTCGGTAGGTGGGTTCTACATTGGAATTCTATTGTTCCATGACCTGGGAACAGTACCGTCACTTCTGCGATATACAAATTTACAACCGGACTTAGATCACACCATCTTTCGTATTACAGTCTACCTATCATGCCCTCTTCCATGGTATACATTTTGCATTGAAAACTTCCAAGAAATACAATTTAACCATTGGGTCCTCACGTCTTCTATGGAACTATTGTCACCCCATTTTGAAGCTCGTTTGTCCGCTTTCCATACTTTCCCATTTCTTCAAATTTATTTCGTAGATTGTCGGTTTGGTGGGTTCAAGAAATATTCAGTTCATAATCATTGTTTCCTGTTCTTGCACCCTTTTTCAATTAGCAATTACCAATTATATATAAGATTATTTCTAGGAATGCAATTAGCAAGCGTTAATTTCAAACATCATAAAATGTCATTTGCACGTCGTCGAGTTGGTCCATTCACGAAAACTTCAATCCTCACTTCCGAGAACAAGTTATCCCAACCGTTTCCCTATTCCATACTTAGCCACTTTCCCGAGATTCTGAAAATATACAAACCGGACGTTGAATTGCCCCAACATGCTCTCTTCTGTTTTACACATTTTGTAGTAAAAAATTCCAATACATAAAATTTGACCATGGAACACTCGCCTCTCCTGAGTATCCCGGTAACCCTATTTTGAATCCCATCCGAACCGCTTTTCAGACCTTGCCATTCATTCCTTGCTCTCCCCCGTCTTTGTGGCCTTTGCACTTGTCTATAATAAAAGAAAAAAAATGTTTATATATATATATATATACATATCTTGTTTCTAAATATGAAATTATTGACATTTAATTCTAACAACTCATCATGTAGGAACCGTATAGATTGTCATTGATGGGCGAAAGGCTCGAGGAGATCTCATATTAATGCACATTAAACCAAGATTTGCGGGGGGTTATATTGTCCCTTCTGAGTGTTGATTTCAAAATCATGAAATGTCCTTCACACGTCATCGCCTTGGCACGTTCACGAAACCTCTAATCCTTAATTGCTCTTCGTCGTACCCGCCACCTTCGCATTTCTAAATATTCAATAAGTAATCTTTACTACTAACAGTTCATCATGCACCACCCATACATATTGTCATTAATCAATGAAAGGCTCAAGGAGCTTTCCCATTCATAAGAATTTAACCAAGATTTAGCAGAGAGTTACATTATCGGCTCTAAGTGTTCATTTCAACCATCGTCTGGAGGAATCGAACATTCTCATAAACCTATGGAATCATCTCGACAACATTTCTATTTAGATACAATGATCATCTTCTGGCGCGAGGACTAGAACTTCTAGTGGTCTAGGGCATATTCTTATTACTCAACCTCTGCCGCAGAGAACCAAGTAATTTGGACCTCTGGGATTTCTCATGTAGGTTGTGTCCCTGAGGTTTTTGACTGTAAGGACTTGGTATCTTGGTGCACCGATAAATTTATTTTAGACAAAAGAATTATTCCACTGCAGGACCGCTCTTATGTTTCTTTGTCACCTCAAGTCTTCCACTAGATGTTAAGATTGTCGGAGTCAACATCGACATTCAGAGGAGAAGATTGCAAACAGTTCCTAGCAAAGCATAATAATGGCTTGGACCTCTTGCCCCATTTATTGGAAGACCCAATTCTAGTTCCCGAATATATCAAAAGCTTGCATGTTAGTATCTAGAAATCCATTCTGCAAAATTTCAAGGTTATTTACAAGAATAATGGGACATGAGTCCACAACAACTGTTTCCCAGATGGATCTTTATATTTGTATTTCACAGTCAAAGAAAAAGCCATTTTTTATTGGGGAAAGTTAATTTCCCATGAAATCTATTCCCAATTGTCAAGATTCAAAAGGGAAAAGAAATTTTATATGTCGTCCTACTTAGTTTTTGCGATAGCACAATGCTGTCAGTTTCTAGAACTATCTCTGTCCAAGAATGTCAACTGGGAATTCGACCCAGTAACGTTCTGGTACTAAGCCTTATGAAAGCACAAGGATTCCCACTATTTTTATGAGGTATTTAATGGCTTCGTGTCTGTTTTCAAAGTTTTTTTGTTAGGAGAATATGCTCCCCGCATATCTAAACATGCAACTAGTTTTTTGGACAGGAAGGGGACACTTGAACATTTGGATAATTACACTATGATAAGAACTTTTGGCTCCATGGAAAAATCTGCTCTCCTTCCATGTCACATTACATATAGAATGTTTGTTGCAAAAGTAGCATGACAATACAACTACTGGTTGCATTTATTGCAAAAGAAGAGAAAAAAAAGGTTCATTCCTCTACCTTGGAAAGTAGGGGATTTCGTGTTGAAAAATATCAACAAAATTGACGAATTCGCAACGCATTCTAGAAACTTCAACCTGAGATATGATGAAATCATAAGAGGGTTCGACCCCGATAATATTTTTTGACAACATTTACAAACACTTGGCCTCAGCGATTGTTTTTTCAAAAAACACCTACCTAAAAATAGAGACACTGGCGGAAACACTCCTGCTTCTGATGTCGACGACCTAGATACAGTGCAAAGCTACACTAAATTGTACAAGCAATAGGGGAAAGGCCTCGGTGACAAGAGTCTTCAATCGATGAATATCACTACAAAAAGTAAGACATCCTGGAGCATCGCTCCAATGGCCTACCACAACAACAAAGAAACTCAGAGTTCTTCAATCGGAGGAGGAGATAACAACCCTCCTCACTCTAAAATTGATAGTTCTCACAAGCTTCTAGTAGACAAGAAGAGAAACAAAAATGTGGGACATGCAGAAGAGCTGGAAATTCAAAGTGAGAACATGGAACTTCATATTGATCTAGATAGCATGCTCTGCTACCTTGATCAGCTCAGAGACGCCATCCAGCATAGTTTCCCAATAGACATACCCGATACCAAAATTTTTGACGAAGATGAATCCTTTGTGTTCCAGAGCGTTGTTTTTGATAGCCAGTTCAAAAAATTGATGATTGAGAAAAAATATGTAAAAAATAAGAAAGGAAAATCTCTTTCAGACGTTGACCTTGCCAACATGCGGTCATCCCAAATCTGTCAATTTCACAAGGCGAGCGTAGATGCACTTCATGATTCCATTGGAGGCATCGAGGCCAAGAATTCCAAACTGAAGGATCCGGTCAAGGAATTAGAAGAGGCTTTGATTCCTATGCCATTGCTTGTCAATCCTTTGGCAATAGCCATGCCTGCCACCCGTACAACCAACTTAAAAGGATCCTCCATCCTCCTCGCATCCTGTAGAGGATATGTGGAGAATAATATCAAGAAAAGAATGGAATAGGTTACTAAGGCATGGAAAACATCACAAACCATCAATTCCCTTAGAACCAGGCCACATAGTTTGCTCGAACATTTGTAGGTAGAGTTAAAAGATAAAGAACATTTATATTTAAACACAGTCCTTCCTTTCGGCACCATTGTCAACAATATGATAGAAACAAAAATAAGACAACAAGATCTTCCATCCAAAGACCGGATTAGTCAATGAAATGCATGCTAGAAAGAAAAAGTGAAGAACCTGCATCTCATTGTTCAGTCATGTGAACAAGCCATATCAAAGAAAGATAAATTATTCACAAGGGTGTCAAGAATAAACTTAGCTAGAAAGACCAATGACTTCCAAGACCCCGACTTAATCGCAAACTCCTTATCCTTAACTAGGAATGAGTTCGATAAACAGGTTGATATGTTTAAGGCGTTGTCTCTGGAAAAGTTTTAGAGCATTCTTGAATATGATCAAGCTCACGTCGACGACTGGCTAGTCGACTATTCAGTACAAAATGTGGAAATTCATCAGGTTTTGTGTAATCTTTCTATCGACTTCTGGGAATTAGAAAATGATCTTTTCAACATAAAAATTCGGAATGAGATCAACCTCGCCCCAATGAGAAGCTACATTGAAGAATGGCTCGAAAGGGAATTAAAGCAGGCCACTGATGAAAGGCAACAGGCAGTTGCCAGGATTCCAGCAGTCGTCGATGACATCAATGAAATGGTAGGCAAAATAAAATATAAAAAGGGCTCATATGTACCATCACTTTAAGTCTACTGATCACATCTTGCTTTGTTTATCAACCCATTAATTCCACTTTTTTAAATATAAATGTGTAGCCAAACACTTATACCTTTCAATTTATTTATTTTTGCAGGTATTGAACTCCATCTTCTTTCTACAGTCCTGTTTCTTGTACATATTTCTCTTATGGTCTGCAGGACCCCCAATCCTAGTCTATATGAAAAACGCGTTGAAATTTCCATTAATATGTAACAGGCTTTTATTTTTTTTATATATTTCAAAATTTCCAGTAGTATGTAACAAACTTTTATTTTTTGACATATTTCAAATACAACTGTTTTCTTATCTCCTTTTAAATTTATGTCCTCATACATTTTTATCTTTCACTAATCTATATGACAAATGCATTTAAATTTCCAAATTGTTTCTTCCACTATGAACAAATTGTATTTTGTTATATACTTTCAAAAAATAAATGGTTCTCTACATGCCAAGCGTCATTTAATGCATGGATACCACTTGTGCTTCATGTTGCTTGCCACATCTTCACTGCAGTTTCCTATCTCTCTGCGGGGTCACGCCTTAGTGCTAACGAAATTTTATGCCCCATTTTTCGTGATATACATGTTGCACACAACATTTCCATGGTATACATTTTTCACCGAACACTTCCGTCATTTACAATTCGACCACATTTTCCACAATTTACCTTTCTCCACGGGGTCATGCCTTAGCACTACCAAAATTTTATGCCCCATGTTTCGTGATATACATGTTGCACACACCATTTCTGTGATATACATTTTTCACCGAACACTTTTGTCATTTACAATTCGACCTCATTTTCCATAGTTTACCTTGTAACCTCCTTGACAGGGACTATGCTACCATGCAACCTTGTTTAATTTGGGCAATACTTATGTTATTCTAATATTACACAATGTAATGTATACATTAAATATATGAATTTGTAAGAAATTTTAATTGTGCAACCTGCAAATAAGTAACATTAGATAATGCATAATATTAAGACCAATAAAATTTATAATCTATAATTTATAATCTATTTATTTAATGATTTTGAAACACAATACATTATTTTAAAAAGAGGCTAGATAACCAAATAAATTTTAACAATGATTGAGAAATACTTATAACTTATTAAATATAACACATTAATTTTGATATATATATATATATATATATATATATATATATATATATATATATATTA
>JASDQU010216444.1:2913-13910 GCA_032191745.1 Picea mariana | reverse complement strand
CAGCAAATGTTTAATGATGCTCATGAGATTCAACACAATATTCAATCATGTAAACAGATTCAAAATGAGGAGTTGGATGCTAAAGAACATGACAGTGAATATGAACAAAAAACAGTTGATTTGAATCTTGAGAAGAGGGTTAATAATAGCATATGTCCTCTTGAAGCTTTAAATCTTGATGATTTTGCAAAGGATTATATTCCACTTATTGAAAAAGAAGGTACTAATTTAGCTTCTGATCCATCTCATCATAAGCACGAGGTTGATTGTTTTATGTATTCATTTGTAGACAGTCAAGCAAATGAATTTGCAAATCAGCTTGTTGAAGAGCAGGTTGATGTCCCAAGATTTTTCTTGTTAGATGACATTGTAGATGTTGTTGATTTGCCTATATATGATGAATATGATGATGATTATGGCGTTGACTTTCTATAACAACCAGTTGCATGTTCTCTATCAGAAAATGTTCCTTTTCAGCAGTATAATGAGAGCAATCAGCCTACATATCACAGTTACAAAGAAGAAAGTATTGAATCAGCTGAAGGAAATTCTTTACCTTTATGCTTTTCTTAATTTACATTGTTGAAAGAAAATTATAAGATCATCACTGAAGAAAAGGAATGTGTGTTGATTCCAAATCACACTGATTCACTGGAACAAATTGACAAGAAATTGTAGCAATATTCTCATGTGTTTGATGACCTTGTTACTTGTTATGTAAAAAGTATTGTCAGTTCAAAATTGTAGCCATTGGTCAAAGATGAATCTGAAAATGAGTATGTTCAACAATCCAAAGAAATTGAAAAATGTGCATATGACAACAGTGAAGAAAATGAAGAAAGTTTTGAATTAGGTGAAAGAACTTTGCCATTGTGTTTTGCATCTTTCAAATTGCTAAAGCAAAATATTTATAATGTTTCAAATCAGAAATCCTCCAGGCATGATGTTGAATATGAAGAAAGAAGTGGACTTGCAAATGAAAACTATCTTCCATTATGTTTTTCTTCCTTTGAATTGTTGAAAGTAAATCATGAGATAACAGAGGAAGAAGTGAAGTCTGACTGCATTCACAGTGACATTGTTTTACATGAGAAAATTGTTATCAGTGAAGAGGACCAAAAACCTTCTCATACTTTTAATGACCATGTTGTTGATTACATGGAAGGTTATTTCAGTTCAAATTTGCAACCTATGATCAACTACCATCTTGGAAATAAATATGATGGTCAATCAACATCAGTGTTAGATATGGATTGCTTGCCAATAGGGGTTTCATTTCAGCCAACACTGTCTTCTTATTCAGAAGATTGTTATTTCCAGCAGTCTCAACATATTTTTCAGCCTTTTGTGGCAATCAACAGGATGAATTACATGAAAACAAGGATGCACTTAAAGGGGTGAAACATGATTGTTGTTTTATGTATTTTCTGGAGGATCCATTTGCAGTCTTGTTGGAGGCGACAAATAGTCCCAAAGTTTCTAATTTTTTGAGATTTGAATTTATAAATAAATTTTTGAATGACTTATCAGTAAATAGGATTTGGAGAAAGCATGTGCAAAGAAAGAAAAAAGTGAATAAAGTGTTTGCATGGTTTCATTGGCATTTTGATTTCACTTGATTGGCATCATTTTCAGCAGTTAGGGAGGTAGGAGTGCGAATAAGCTCAGTACTACGAGCATTTATTTTAGCAATCTGTAGTTTTCATTTTCATCTTAGTTTCAGATTTCAATTTGGAGCATATACATCTTTGGGTTTTCAGCGGATGCTAGTTACAAGTTACAGTTGGAAAGTTGAGTTTGAGAGCATCCCAATGGATAGGCGTCTGGTCTATTTTTCTTTGCTACCTCATAGGGAGGATAGCATCCCCGTTGGATCCAGTTCTTAGCACCATGATTTTCATAACTAAAGTTAGAGGTTTGTCAACAATTTGCAAAGTCATACCTGTTAGCACCCAAATTGGTTTTATGCATGGAATCATCTAACATCTCCAAGGGTCTGTTTCAAAAGGAATATTATCATTTATTATTTCCATTTCCATTTGCAACTGCGTGCTGCAAAATTTTCTACGCGCTGCCAGAGCGCTTCACCGCGCCAAGCATACTTTCGTGAAGTGGATTTTGTCGTGCAGTGGATTTCATCAGTGGAATGTAGTGCATGGGATGCTTTCATGCAGAGGATGTCATTACGCAATGGATTGCATCATGCAGTGGATTTTCCTGCGCATGGGCTACAGGTCGTGTTATGCAAATGACTAGTTTAGTGGTCAAATTCAAGATTAGTTTATGACCAACTGGAGAGGAATTTTGAAAATCCCCAAGAAATTTTTGTTCAGGACAAACCAAATAATAAAAACCTCTATCATATTTGAAAAACGTTTCATATTTTTGGATATTCGAAGGAATATTTGAGCCCCATTTTTCAGTTTTCATGATTTCCTGTCTGAGACATGTTTTTGCGACATGTATTCCGGCGAGCTGGAGTTGAAATTCAAGAAAATGAGAGAGGTTGTTATTTATAAAGAGATTAAATATAAAAACCTCTTTTAGTTTCAAAAAATAGTTTTTTTATTAGTGATATATGATGTCATATTTAACGCCTATTTTCCCAGTTTGTTGCGTAATCTGCTGCGTTATTGTTGTAGGTTACTATTGCGTAGCAAACTTGTTGTGCAGGGGTGAAAGAGTGTCTAGAAATTCACATGATAAATTATCACAACCATATGGTCAAATTTTGATCATGATGACTGATTGTAAAGAATATTTCGTTTACAATTATGATTTGTCAAAGTCATGTTTTTTATTTTTAGTAAATTTGTTGAAGTTATTGTTCTTTTTCAACGAAATTAGATCCATGATTCTAGGAGAGAGTAGTTCGAACCTAGCAGAAAAGGGTGACATTATTTTTCTATATATGGGGATTATTTTCATGTAAATGGGTTTGGTTGGAAAAACTAGTGTAGACAGTGACTATTGAATGTAGTTTGAGCTCGATCGAAATTTAATGCAAAGTCCTAAAGCTTTGATGAAAAGATTCTAATTGTAGTAGTTGGATGTATTGTTTCCTTTCTTTGGGTATGTACTTCCTATATTCTTTATTCATATCTATTTCTATATGAATCAGAATGTAATTCTAAACTTGGGATTCGCTGCGCAACGCCCTAGGATTCATGCCATTTAGACAAATCGTCTTTCCTCTAAGTTAACTTTGAATTCATCCTTAGCGATGCTCCGAGTTACTTCTTGTGTTTTTTCTCTTCGCCATACACAACGATTTTAAACTAAAAATTGTTGCTTACTTATCCTTTATACTCTCAATTTCAGTCACTGAGTCATTTGTTTCTATCATTTTCTTAAATCGAATCCATAGCTCGAGGTCTTACTCTCTTTCTCCAATAGAACCAGAAATTATTATTCAAAGGTGTTAAATCTAGCTGACAACTTAAATCCATATCCTGTACTGAGACAAAGTCTCATGAGAGAGCCCTCTCCAGGTCTGAAAGGTTATTTTCGTGTCTCAATGTTGGTTTGTAGGTTTCCTTTGTCATTTGTTTCTCAGCCGAACAAAGTTTACAGAGTGCTAACACCCTTGATACACCAACTCTAGTTTTCCCTACTTCAATATACGTTGCTTGAACAAAAACCTCATCAAGATTAGTAGGTCCAAACATAAATATAGTATTATGAATATAAGAAGGAAAACCTCCTATGTACTTCATAAGAGTTTCTTTTGTAATCAATGGAACATCTCACATCAAAGCCATATTACAAAATTAATCTGTATATTCCTGCACCGACTGTCCTTTCCTTAACTTAAGAATTTTCCATTCAATTAAATCCTTTTCCTAATACCCCAGAGGATAGAACTGTTTTCTAAGTGCAGAAATAAAATCATGCCATGATTAAAAAATCTTACCAACTTCCTGAGTTCCATGTTGCATCTTACTTTGCCACCAGATGTGAGTTGTGCCTTCAAGACGAAGCGATGCCAATCTGATTTTGGTTTCCTCATATTTGATTTGTTTCACATTACAATATACCTCCATATGTCTAACCCATTTATCAAGTTTCTCATCATTAACTTCACCATCATACATAGGGGGAAAAAAATTTCACATCAAGTTTAAGTAATGGCATATCAGGCTTGTGTTTATGAGAATGTTTTCTTGCAGTAGAAGTTGAAATTGTACTTGAAGAAGAGGAATATGGAGATGAAGGAGGTGAAGGAGGAGTTTTAGGAGTGCCCTCTCCTTCTTCACTTTTGTCTTTCTTTAAAGATTCCCCTTGAACCGGTCTCTTTTGTTCCAAGTAATCATCATACAACAATTTTACCATTTTCGGCATGGAAAAGAAAGTCTTTTGAAACTCTTTTTCGTTTTGAGAAAGTCCTTACGATGTCATATTCTCACTTTGAGATGTTCTCTTTCTTGATCCAATCTCAAGATCTCCTTCTACAAGCTCGCCTTCACCACGACTTAGATTTTCCCTGGTAATCATGAAAACTCAAACAACCAACTGTTAACCTGCTCTGATACCACTTGATCCAAAATTTATCTTTTAAATACTATGGTTAAGTTTATGCATAAGTTGATTTACCATTTAGGAATTAAGAGAAGAAGCTTAATGAAAGAATGTTGTATCCATATAAGAAGTAAAAACAACAAACCATAACACCAAGATTGATAACGGAGTTCGACACAATTTTTCCTATGTCTCTAGGACTTTGTCTCAGTGGGAAAGGATTCTTATTAATCTTCAATGCTTTAAGAATACAAAATAAAGGCTTACATAATAGCTCTTGAAACCACCATTCAGATCTGCAACTTCTAGATAGAAACATACATCACCATTGGTTGCAACAGGAAATTCTGAGACTTTTGAGTATGAAGTCGGTTATGCTTGGCTCGACACCTTGGGATCTGGAAGTAATTTTATGGTCAGCTACTCAGATGCAAAAACATAATCCATATTCAGACTCCCCTCAAAATTTTGCAACTTTTGAGTATAAAGTCGACCTGCTTCTTAACAGTTCCTCGAGACTCCCCCTTGGCATGAATCCTAATGTTGCACCCTGTCAAATCCATACAGTTCATACAGTCTTGATTTGCGTGCAAAAAAACTCTTTTTTTCTCTATTTACATGCGACGATTTCCAAACTTAGTGTGAGTTAGCCAGAGTTAGCAAGATTCCACCAGATTTAGAGTATCTCTACCGGATTTGGTGGTAATTGCCAGATTTGGTGGAACCGCCAAAGTTTTTACCTTCTAGAAGGTTCCATGTGGCACCTCCTCATTGGGCCATGTGTCACCTCGCCATTGGCTTGAGCCATGTCACTAATTCATAGTCATATTCCATGTGTCATCCATACAACCACGTCAACCTACCCAATTAGCTGCCACGTGTCATCCATACTACCACCTCATCTTTTCATGTCATCATCCATACGGTGCCACACCATCGTTCGTACAGTGACACATTAGCATGTGTATAGTACCATGTCAGCATCCGTACAATGCCATGTAATCATATGAACTACCACATGTCACCCTACCATGTTAGCATCCATATTTCCACTTGTCACTTGTGTACAGTGCCATGTGCCACTTCTGTACTAGTCCATCTCAGCCCAAAAATGGAAAAAACACCTGACACATGTTAGCTCCTGGTGCTGTCACATCACCCTGCTGACATCATCATGATCTCATGCTAAAATTATCATGATGTACTATTGACGTCATCAGTTGACTTTGAATTTTTTACCTATTTGACCTAAACTTCAGATCACGATAACTTTCGCATACGGTGTCCATTTTTGGAAAACAATATATGGTCAGAATTGTCACCACGAGCCCTACACAATGTCATTAGTTTTGTCTGATTATGAGAAATTTGATTTTTGGTATTTTTCTAGATCCATTTTGAATCAAAAATTAAAATGGATAAAATTATTTATCTAGGTGCGGAAAATATACAAAGTAAATATCAATAGTTGGGAGTCATCTCCTATTAGACTAAAAAAATCCACCAATTTCCCCATCCATCGAATGCTAAGCATACACTAAATAAATCAAGAAGGAATGAGAAAAAAATATTGATCAGATTAGGGGACATGCAGATATATTAGTCGAGGCTATGGACACTCGCTAGCAGTGGAGCAAGGTATGTTTCATCATGGTGACTCCATCGAGGCTATGGATTTTCATAGGCGGTGGAGAAACACCTGAGGGATAACATATATGCACCTGGTGAAAATATTTTTATATCCCAAAACTATATCATCCCCATGACAAAGATACCAACCTTAATCTCCAACACATCTAAAGGAAATAAATCTCACCATCATTCATCCTCTTATTACAACAGACAGGTTCTACTAGATGACATGAAAGCATCACCGGTGAACCCACCACAATGAAATATTTTAGGTAAATTTTGCACATTTATTTTGAAATTTCTGATCTTAAAAGTAATTATATGACCCTGTGTGTTTTTTTATCATAATTTAGGGAAGACTAGCAAATATGTTTACTTCACCCAGTGTGTTGCCAATTTGTTTTCCTGCAAAACACCCTCCCTAATTTCTTCTACTCATAATTAATATAAGAGAATAAATCAGTCCCCCCTATGAAACGTTTGCTACTGGAAAACCTCTTAATCTCTTTCAAGTAAATGATGAATCCCAAGGCTCTCTTCTCACTCTTCAAACTTTACCATTTTCAACATTTTCTTAAGATCACTCTAGCTCTCTAATACACAATGTATTGGTGATCTCCCTTCTTTCTTCGTTGATACACAATGTATCCTCAGGAATCCTCTTTTCCCTACTGATACACCTTATATCTGCAAGCATCTTATTTCCTTCGTTAATACATCCTGTATCAGCGAAATGGAATTTTATCTACTGATACGGATGGGCAGGGCCAACACTTAGATATTTCATGCCATCTTATCATGTATCGATAGTGATAATACTTTGAGCTCTAGTACATTGGCATCAATCATTCCTTGAGCGTCGACACATGAGCCAACTCAACACTTAAAAAAAATTCTAAATTTCTTGTGTATCGGTGCTCGATAACTCATCGAGCACTGACACATCAACATCCACCCTCCCATGAATGTCGACAAGCCATCGATGAGCTTGTCATTTTTCATGCCAATACACATTGGTACATTTTGATGGCCAAACATTGATCAACCGATGATACATCGGTGGTGATCATTCCTTAGACACCGATACACTGGCATCGAATCAACGTCTCGACCCCAAAATCTCAGTGTTCCATCCTGTTTTGGACTCCAATATGTATCAACACAAGTTATCTATTTCTCGTTGATACAAGTGTATCAACGATATTCCCTTATCTTCGATGATACATGGTGTATCAACGATATTCACTTATCTCCACTTACACACGGTGTATCAGCAAGTTTAATTTATCTCCATTGATACAAGGTGTATTGACGAGTTTCCCATATCTTCGTTGATACATGATGTATCGACGATGATATTCTTTTTCTAACTGACACATACTATGTCATCAAGATGCTCATGTCTTGAGTCCTTTCCTTTTCCTCCAACTCTGATCCTTTTCCCTACACCCATTGAGAGGGTTCTTTTGATTTCCTACTGATTTTAATATACGTTGCAATCATGATTGAATATTATCATAATCCAAGCAAGTTTTTTTTGTCGCCAACACCTTTCACTTCACATACCATACCAACATGCACATTTTTCTCCTTTTTTATCTTATGACTAACCTTGATCATGAAAGTATTGATTACTATCAAGTGGGTCAATTGCAACATATACAAGACTTACGTTGACTCTGAATTGCATCTGAGTGAAGAATTGGTCCTCCCAACTCCTAAACATTGTTAAGCACTCCAAATTTTAGTTGGTTGTTTTCATGGTATTATATTTATGAGCCAAATATGTATTAAATTATTTACAATGGATAGATTAATAGGATATATAATACAAATGCCACAGGAATTGACAGAACTGAATTAAGGAAAAACAGTAATGAGAACGGTGTCTGAAATTTCATTAAAAAATGTCTTTGCTCGCAATTTTGGGTATTGGTCAAAGAGTATTTTTTACTCCTAAAATATTCTAAGTGTATGTTTTACAATATTACAATCCAACTCCTTTAACAAAATCAAAATATGAGGTACATAAGTGTCATAACTATCATCAAGGATTTTTCGTCAAACAAGCCTCGTTAACCATGACCTTAATTAAAAATGAATCTAATAAAATAATGGAATGAAGTTGTAAGGTATCTCAATAAAATCCCCTCCAAGTGCTCTCTTTTTTGCAAAAAATGGTGCCTCAATCAGACATCGTATGAAAAAGTTATAGACTTTTGAACTCAAGCTCTTATTGTTTCTTGTTGTTAAAAAAGACACTTACAAATTTTTCAATTTGTCTTCCTTCACCGGAGGAAATATTTTTTATTTTTCCGATACAGAAATATTTTTAATTTTTCTGATACACCAGAGGAGATCATGTTTCTTTTGTCAATACGACGGAGGTGATCTTGTTTCTAGCACCGATAGACCTGTGGGTCCCATAAAACTACCTTTTGTATTTTGTCCATACGTTTTGACTCAAGAACCCGTTTCATGTGATGCTTATACATCTAAAAATTTATCATCAAGATATACAACTTATTAGTTATAGGTATCAAGAGATTCCTCACTTTCCATCCTAAATTTTTAAGTTTTCATACTGGAGCTCAATCCTTAGAAAATTCATCATCCCTTTGAACCGTCGATATGCCCAATGTCAGTGGAATAAATCCCTTTCTTGCCAATATAGCAGAGGAGATCACCCATTTCCCATCAATATGCCCAGTTTTTACAACACCATCTCATCTTTTTCGATGCAACAAAGGGATCCAACACTTAGCTTTTTAATTAATTAATTAATTTTCCTTCACTTAGACATCAGATCTCAATATTTCTCTTGGCCCCAACATACCATAACTCAATATTTATTTTGGCACTGATATACCACAGCTCAATCCTTCTTTCAGTGCCAACATACCAGAGTTGATCCTTCTTCCAGTGTTGATACACCAGTGGAAAAATAACTTCCAACCTCTGATATAGTGACGGGTCTTGTAAAACTGCATTTTGTATTTTGGCCATAACTTTTGGCTCTGATACCCATTTTTTGCGTTCCTTATACCATTGGAAATGTCTTGTTGATCTCTAATAATGGACATATCATGTTGGCATTGATGTCAACATGAATACAAGAAGTAACATAGTGGAGTATTACATGGAACTGCAGTAAAAGCTACATAAATATTGATTTACAAGAACATAGTGTACTACGGAATATAGGGGATCACCTTGTCGAGTGCTTTGAAAGAATGAAACAATGAAACAATTTCAATTACTACATTGGTCGAGTCAAGTTTTCCTAGTGACTATATATTCTGTTGATACATGATCGTGATAAAAAAAATGAATACTGGCGAGTCTCCCTCTTGAATATTTTCTCGTGCATTATCATTTCAGAGTGTAGTCAATTGGAAATTTGTTGATGCAGCACCAAGAACCCTTGAGACTGTCAGATCAACGTGGTAGTCAATATCTCATAGAAAATTTTGGTCATCATTCTTTCCAAGCCGAAGCTGGATGACCCTTCAAACCCAAACAATTTCCAACAACCAACAATGGTTAGATCCACTCAAAAAGTCAATTGTTGAATAAATTGTCATTAATTTCAAAGGTTAGTAAGTGATCAAATATATGTCAAAGTTTAGTAAGTGATCACATATGTGTCAAAGGTTGGTAAATGATTAAATGTAAATGTGACCTTGGTATCACTTTAATAAATACAAAAGTGGAAAAGTTAAGTGGAAATAGAGTTTAAAGTGGAAATAAAAGTGAATTAAATATAAATATGAATTTAATAAATAACAAAAGTTGAAAAGTTAAGTGGAAGTGGAGTTTACATAAAAGAGAAGTAAATATGAAAGTGGAATAAAAAAAAAAGGTAAAAGTGAAATTGGAATAAAGAAAAAGGTAAAAGTGAAAGTGGAGTTAAAGAAAAAGGGTAAAAGTGAAAGAACACATGGTATGTGCACATGGTATTTACCTATGGTAAGGTTAAAAGTGAATTAAATCATGATAGTAAAAATCTATTGACCGAATTGAAAACGTGACTAAACGATCTAAAAGGAACAATGGTTCATTGACATTGTATTAATTAAAATAGTATGATCAATATCTTATATTGAAAAGGAAAATACTTATAATGAAGAGATACATTCCTATATTGAAGAGTTACATCGGTTCATAGTTATTTACAAAGAGATACAATGGTTCAATGTCATATACCTGTTGGATGACTATATAAACAAGAAAATATGTTAAAAGAAGGGGTGACTCGAATTTAATAAGAAGATCTAAATAGAAGAAGAGTCCAAAGGAACAAATTGAAGTTTGAAGATTAAAAAATGCAGTGACGGTGGAAGGGTGGAGCAAGGGAGGATCAAATTCCTCTACATATTGGAGCCTAAACAACAGGGAGTTGCAACTTCCTCAAGTTGGCGCTTGAAAAATAGGGGATTTTTGTCTCCTTAAGTTGGTGCTCAAAACATGGGATTGTTGTCTCCTTGAGTTGGTGCTCAAAAGACGATATTGGTGTCTCATGCAAGTTGTATCATGTAAATGAAAAGTAAACTTTATATAAATATATAAAATAACATTTATGGTGTTTCCTATTAAAATTCTCAGTATTGTTCTTCTTTGTTGATCATTTGTTGTGTTTAATAAGATTAATGATTAAGTGGTGTTAAATATTGGAAAAAGGAGCAATATTGATTGACCCCCCCTCTTAGTATTAAACAATATTCCAACAATTGGTATCAGAGCAGGTTCCTTCATCATAGTCTAGTCAATGGAAGGAAGATTCTAAGAAATCACAATGGATCAACAAGAAGGGATGTCCTCAAACAAAGCTCCATTATTCAAAGGAG
>JASDQU010216443.1:0-18221 GCA_032191745.1 Picea mariana | reverse complement strand
AGTTTCGGGACTGTCAAGCTTTACAACTTCAATTTCCCCTTCCTTTTCTTTTATTAGCAGAACTTTTATAAGAGATTGTTAACAGAGCCATTCGAAACAATTAAAACCAAACTACATCAAGCATGCATGGGAGGCTGAGAACACAACATAAATCCATCGACATTTCACTATACAACGCTTGTATCACAACCTTCAATACTTGCTGCGTAAACAGACTGGGTTCGAAACCTCATGTGAAATGGGTGCTCATCATTTTATTTTAACATCATATAACTTCAAAATTGATCAAACCCCCATGGAAAAATAACAAACGAGCCAAGACTTCATGCATATAACCCATCTTTCCCACTGTCGGGTTAGTCACTATAACATATATCAAGACCAGAGTTCGAATCTACTAATTGCCATACACCAGGTAAAAGAACCAAGGTCTAGGCATGAAAAGACAAAACATTCATAAGGGGTTTGAAAAAAATCAATTAACCATTTCTTTCCACAACAAAATTTCCATAGACCTCATATGGTGGCCACAAGGCAAATATGCCTATCTATCCACAAACAATTGAAATATAATTTGAAGGAGTTGTAAGTCTTCCAAAGACTAGGTAAAGGGTATGGCGTTATGCAAAGAAAAAGACAAACTGTTCTTTTGTTTCTCAAAGAAAAACCCTTAAATTTTAATCACTAGAGATGAGTGAAACCGAAAAATACTTGCCATAATTATTTTCCAACAACCATAGAAACATAACAACACTCATTCTAGGCATGACATAATCACATAATCCAAACATAAAGGAATTTTGAACATTATTTTTCAGCTTGAAAAATTTATATGCCAACAGGGAGGAACCTCCATTCAAATGCAATTTGCACAATCGTGATACCCACATACATCCATTATAAACTTCGGAAAGAAAACACAGTCTGTGAGAAAATCTAAGAGCCAACATCATGATTTTATTCAGAGCAGAGCTACAGTCCATGAATGGAGAGGTAAGAGCCAACATACCGATAAGGAGAATGCCAAAAAACCAACAAGCACCACTATTCTTCCCAAAGCCAAGAAAAACGAAGGCAACACCAACCACAACAACCAACACAAATGTGAACCAAGTGAGGGTGGCGACCTCGAGGTAGGTTTAGAGTGACGTGCAATAATTGCACATCGTTTCCCACATTAATTTCCATCAACTAGAGCCAAGTACGAGTGCACCCAACACATAGTCCACTGTGTTTTCCACATAAAACTTCAATCCAAAAATCGAATTTTCCTCCCTACATTAAGCTTATAAGTTTTATATGTATACTCAACCCTTAGCACCAAAACATGTCATGTCCCACTTTCCTTGCTAGTGAAAGATTACCACCTTATAAAACTTATCAATCGTCCATGATAAATACAAGTATACCATAAGTGCAATACACCATAACTATATGTGGCTCATGCTTGGATTTTGAATCAACAAGTCAAGATATATGTGTAGCAAGAATAAACCAAGATGCTTATTAAAACACACATTTTTCCCCTTTCCTTTCTTTTTAAATTAAGTTGCCAATACACCCATCATTCGTCTATTTCACATGGAAAGCGGTTTCAAATTTTTGGGTTTATTCCCAAACTGTAGAATCAACTTTGCAAGGTAGTCATGAGTGCAATCAAATAAAAGTGTCTTTCATCATTATTCACATAACGAGATCCCACCTATTTAGTATATTATTAAATATATATAAGTAATAAGGCATTGCAATCCATTTGCATGCAAGGATTCCATGTTGCGCTTTTTGGGCGTCAACAAACTGGCAACTCCACAGGGAAATATGTTCTCAACATATTTAGAACTCAGAATGTTCAGTTTTTCATGCCGATAGAAGTAGGTGATCGAAAACTGTTGAAAAGAATAGTTATGCAACATGGGGAAAAAAGATGGTTTAAGGGAAATAATGAGACGGGACTTCGGGGAATAACTTATGGAAAGTGATATGTATGAGGGGAGTTGGTCATGTATGCATAACAATTGAATAAGACATAACATATAATGCTTTTTAGACTTTCAAGGAGAATGATTCTAAGATGCACTTGAATCTCAGAATGGAGGGAAGAAAGGGATAGTAGAAACAAGGAAGAAGACAAAACTAACTATACTACAACAATATTGAAAGCAAAAAGCTACTCCAACGATGTCTTAAAAAGAGGACATCGTGGTAGCTGTGTGTATTTTATTTTCATCGATCAACAATATTTACAGAATGACATTGTTATGGCAAAGTTGATCCAGAATTTATTTCTGATGATTACGAGAAACAAACAACATAAATTAATAACTCAACAAACCAAAGTAAAAGGAAAACAGTAAGACAAAAGACTATATACAACAATCATGTTTACACAAAGCATTAATGATCAAGTTGGTTCCACATAATGTTTCAAGTGGGAACCATTAATACTGTAAGAGAACAATCACTCCTCCAAATCCTTTAGAAGGTATGAGTTTGTGCCCAGGATAAAAGCGATTTTGAAAGGACCTAGCCATAATTTTTGGAATTTAGAATGTCTCTGTCTTTCAGCATGGGCTGAGTCCCATAATAGGACTTTTTCATCAATCTTGAATTCAACAGCCTTAGCCCAACAAGATCTGAAAATGCTCGAGTAAGGTTTCTCGTACCTTTTCCTCAACATTTATAATTTTTGGAATTTAGAATATCTCCCTCTTTCAGCATGGGTTGAGTCTCATAGTAGGAATTTTTCATCAATCTTGAATTCAACAGCCTTTTCCTGTTTGTTAAAATACTTTTTCATTGTTTGTTGCCTTCTTTTTAAGTTCTCCAAGGAAAAAATTATTTGTTCTTCCAGGGATAAATAACATTTATCCTCTGGGGAACATTAGAAGAATTTAATTATTCAGTCTATAACTTCAGTCGTAAGGAGGAAATATCTATCTCAGTAGGAAGAATAGCCTCTTGGCCATATACGAGTTGAAAGAATGTAAAGCCTGTACTTGCTTTGGTGGTTGTGAGGTCTACCCAGAGAGCATAAGTGAGAAGCATGTGCCACTGGTGGGGTTTTTCTTCTATGATTCTCTTTATGATCCTAACCAGATTCTTGTTAGTGGACTCTGCTTGCCCATTTCCCTAAGGGTAATAAGTAGATGAAGTGAAAAT
Source organism: Picea mariana (assembly GCA_032191745.1). Taxonomy (NCBI): domain Eukaryota; kingdom Viridiplantae; phylum Streptophyta; class Pinopsida; order Pinales; family Pinaceae; genus Picea; species Picea mariana. The sequence continues at coordinate 15,062 of JASDQU010216443.1, read as the reverse complement.
TTTGACCCCTAACTTAACCAAAAATTGAGTCAATTTTGCAGAAATGAAAGATGGGCCATTGTCCATAATGATCTCTAATGGGATGCCAAATCTGGAGAAGATATTATATTCTAGGAAAGAAACTACTTGTTCATCTTGTGCATGTTTAAGAGGGACAACCTCGGTCCACTTAGTAAAGTAATAAATGACTGTAAAAATAAAGATATGTCTTGTAGAAGATGGAGGATTGATAGGACCAATAAAATCTAGACCCCATTTAGAAAAATGGAAATCTGAGAGGACAGGTTGTAAAAGCATGGAAGAAAGGCATTCTTTCCCAACTAATTTTTGACATTTATCATAGGATCTTGCAAATTTATATGAATCGTGGAATATCGAAGGTCAGTAGTAACCATTTATTATGATATTAAAAGCAATAGCTTTAGCAGAAAAATGGCTACTGATGTGAATGACAGAAGTTGATGATCCACGGATTTCGAGTAATAACTTCTATCCTTCTTCATCATTTACACATCGGAGTAACAAACCATCAGTAGACCTCCTAAACAAAAGGTCTCCTAAAATTATATACTTGGAAGCTTCAAGGCGGAGTCTCCTTCTCTGGCGAGCATCCAACTCATCTGGACACTTTTGATACTGCAAATAATACACCAAATTTTTATACCAAGGATGTTCAACTATAGAAAGATTTTGATTTTCAATATAGAATAGTGCTGAAAGAGGACTATCTTGATCGCAAAGTTCTTCACTTGGTTCAGGGTGCTGAGCTAAGTGGAAGGGCTAAGTCTCATCCCTCGATTTTCTTTGAAGTCATGATTGTCAAATCATGCTCCTGAATTTTGGCAAGCCATCGTGCAAGTTTTCCTGAAAGATAAGTTTGTGAAAACAAAAACTTGACAGCAAGAAAAAGGACTTTTACCTGCGTATGTTTGCCCAAAATAAAATGGTGATTTTTTTTATAGCCTTGACAAGAGCAAAAGCGTATTTCTCAATATAAGAGTATTTGATTTCATCATCTGATAAACTCTAGCTCATGTAAGCTATAGGTTTTTCATTGTTTTGGTCATCACTTTGTAAGAGGACAGCCGAAATTGCTTCCTCAGTGGAATTGGTATATATGATAAAGTCTTTCTCAAAATCCGGTTTCGCCAAAACCGATGCAGAGTTGATTGCTTTCTTAATCCTAAGGAAAGCATTCTCGACGTCATTTTTCCAAGAAAAAGAATGATCTTTCTTCAAAAGATTATGGATTGGTTTAACCATGACAACAATATTAGGAACAAACCCACAAACAAAATTGATAATGCCCATGAAAGCTTGAACTTCTTTCTTGGAGGTAGGGACAGGGAGGTTTAGAATGGCAGTAATCCTCTCAGGATCTATGCTTATCCCTGAATAAGAAACAATATGACCGAGGATTTTTCCCTTCGTGTCACCGAAAATAGATTTGGAAGGATTTAAAGAAATGCTAATTTTTTTGTAGCACATGAAAACTTTTCTAAGATGACCAAAATGATCCAACCAATTTTTGGAATGAACAATCAAATCATCAAGATAATCTTGGATAATATTACCGATTAGACAGTCAAAAGCTATCTGCATAACTCTTTGAAAAGTGTCACCTGCATTAGACAAGCCAAAAGGCATACATTCATAATAAAATGTGCCCCAACATGTGGTAAATGTGGTTTTATACCTATCAATTCTTTTTACCTTGATTTGATTATACCCAAAAAAACCGTCAAGTAAGGACATAATTTGAGACCCTGCAACTTGTTGTAAAATCATTTTCATATTAGGAAGCGGAAAATGGTCTTTGACACTTGCTCTGTTCAATGCACATAAATCAACACATAATCTGATCTGGCAAGTAGTTTTCCGAATAGGGAACATATTTGAAACCCACTCAGAATACTTAACTGGAAATATTATATTAGCTTTCAACAATTTTTCCAATTCCTTTATAATGGTGGCTTTGAGTGCAGGTTTAATAGGTATTTGTTTTTTTCCTAACTAGTTTTATTCCTTCCTTGATAGGAATGGCATGATGTATGAGGGCATGATCAAAACCACGAAGATCCTTGTATGACTAGGCAAAAACATCTTGAAATTCACAGAGTAACTCTCTACATTTTGCTTTCTCTTCATCAGAATATTGGGCACCTAATTTAATGATCTTTGGGGATTCATATGTCCCAATATTCAAGGAAATGGTATCACCAACTTTCCTTTTCGACTCCTCTTCCTTATGTGTTTCTTTTTTGCCTACATCACTTGACGAAAATGAACTTTTGAGAGGAGTCAAGCCTTTAGGAAATTTGTCATCTTCAATAGATATGATTTCTTTGGGATTAAATGGTTCATTTTGTATAAAATAAAAAATGCCTTCATCACTCAGGAAAACCCACCATGATTCTACGTTATTAGGGATGTGAGGACAATATAGAGATTGAAACGTACAATCGGGTATTTGAGGTAAAAGTTGTCGGGTAGGGGATGCTGCAAAAACAACTAGCCTATCAACCATTGAATTAAGTTCCCTCTTAACATGAGTGATGTTAAATGATAACATATTTGAAATGAGCATCCAAACAACTTGAGTATAACGTTTAAGTAACTTATTTCTTGGTGAATAAATCTTACGTACAAGATTCATAACAAGTTCAGAATCACCAAAAACTGTAAGGTGGCCACAACCAAGGTTATATGTATTTTCAATGCCTAACAACAAGGCTTCAAACTCGGTGACATTATTTGTGCAAGAAAATTCCAACCTATAAGAGAAATTGTGGATTTTACCTATAGGAGAATATAGAATGATGTCGGCTCCATTACCTTCGTTTGAACATGAGCCATTGAAATGCATGTGCCACATGCCATCATCTAAATCAACTGGTTCAAGCATAGTGTCACCCTCATCAACAAAAATAGAGTACACTCCCAAATCTTCTTCGAGACAGTTTACATTAGGTTGGGGAACGCTCTCTATATACGGTGAAATTATTCCTTCCCTAAGGAATATAACATTCTTTCCATTCCGAGGGATGGACAAATGTGTTCCATCAAGTGAAAGGTATCCACCAGTTAAGGCTTGCCAATCTCTTCCTAAAATAATTGAATAGTTACTCATCAACATATCAATTACTTAGACGTTGAGGGTTGTTCTTATCTCGGGATGTGTGCACAGAACTAAGGTTAAATATTTGATTTCACCTATAGTTGATTGTTGCAAACTATTATAAGAGACCATGCTTCTAGAATTTTCATTAGTGCAAGACAAGCCAAGCTCTTCCATGATAATTTTAGACATTACACTTGGAACGGACCCGCCATCAATTAGGCAACAATGAGCTATTTTATCCATGATTTTTACATAGATATAGAAAGGGGTTTTTTTTACAGGGTTCCTAAAATTATTTACACCTAGATCTTATTTACAATTGAATCCTCTTCCTTTGACTCTTCAAATAGATTGGCTATGGTAGAAATTTTACCTTCCATAAAGTTTTTGGGATGCTTTTGTTGTTCTAGGATGACAACCATGTCCAAAAGAGTAGCATCGCCTTTGATATTAGCCAATTAATTAAGGATATTATACTTAGAAGAGAGAAGAGGAGAAGACACTCCTTGATTATCTGAAGTTCTGACAACTTGTGTATCAACACTTTGAGAAGATAAGCTTGGGGTGGAAGAATTCCGGGAAAGGTCATATTTTCCCTTGGCAATGTAATATTTATTCCTGGTATTGATTACCATAACATCTTCTGGTTCAACCCAATCTAAAATAGCGAACGTGGTATCGAGCCTTTTGTCGAAGATCTTATCCCTAACACTTCTCTTAACTTCGCAGGTACTCTCCTCATGATTTTCTTCGCAGGAGTTGCACCAACTGCGAGCCATAATGGCCTTTGGCTGAAAAGTGTTTTCATTAGTATTCTTAAAAGGCGCTAAGGAAGAAGAAGATACCCCAGGTGCAAAGGAAGAGGCATTTCCTTTTCGCTCGTAGGCTATAATCCTATTATTCATATCTTGCACGAGTTATAAGAAGGCATACATGTATGTTTTCTTGACCAAGTATCCCTTAGGGAGACCCATTCTTTCGAGTTGCTCTTCATATTCTAGGAAAGTCTGAAGAGCGGAACCAAGGTTGTCAATATAATTCTCTTCAAGTCTATGATGATAAGGAGAAGGTAATGCATTATAATAATGCATGAAAACAACATGATTTTGAGGACGGATTAGTTCAGGGATTTGATTATATAATTTGGTGAAGCAAAGGTTAAAATATTTAATGGTCTCACCATCCTCATAGGCAATATTATTGTATTCCATTAACGTCTCAGCTAGACTCTTGGGTTTTCCATAAGTGGACTCAAACCAATAAAACAATTCTTCCCAAGTGGAAAGGATTCTAGGAGGGAGGTCAAAAATATTTGTTGTAGCTTTCCCTTCGAGAGAATTGACAAATAAACACATGAAAGTGTTGTTATTGTTAGCACCTATGTTATGACAAGCATTAGAAAATGCTACTAGGTGTTCATTTGTAGTAACAGTGCCATTTCCCGAAAACCTAGGCAAATGGTCTTTGAATTTTGGTAATGGATGAGTGGTTGGTGCGAGATTCAAGGGAGAAGATCATGCCACAGGATGGTTGTAGCATCTTCCTCTAATTGGAAAAGTCCATATTTATTTATAACTTTAGCAGGATTGCTAGTGGATTGAATAGGGATTTGATGACTGTAGACACTACCAATTATTGATGAAGAAAAAGGTTGTGAGGAGGAACCTCCAGTGCCACTACCACTACCCACAGATGTCATGTTGAAAGTGATAGGTATGGGTGATAAAGGTGAACTGGCAGAATCAAATAAGGTTTGCCTAAGAACACTTTCTTGTGTTGATAAGACAAGTTTTCTCCTTCCTATTTCAAAAATAGGGGTAGCTTCAGGGGACAACCCTCTTCTCCTTCGAGAGATGCGAGGATTAGAGGAAATGAAAATAAAAACCAAAGGGGTAGGAAAAGGGGGGTTACTGTTGATTTATGGGCTGCCTTTTCCTGGCTTCCCAACATTCACGAATGTTTATGTCCCTTTGAACTGCTTCCCAAGAGCGTTTAAGTTCAACACGAGTATTAGCAGTTTCTAAAATAGTGTTGAATAAAGTTAATGCGATGTTGGTTTGGTCATCAAGACCGTTTCCAATATTGGGTTGTCTCGTAACAGGTACTGTCATGGAAAAATCATTCAAAGAGTAATCCGATAAAACAGAAAAATAAAACACAATTGTGATACAAGCAACTAGAGAGATATGAAATATCTCCCTAGTATGGTCGCCAAATAAATGTTGAGGAAAAGGTATGAGGAACCTTACTCAAACATTTTCATATCTTGTTGGGATAAGGCAAGATATTTGGGAATGTTACCCAGGGTTTATAGCCTAAAAATAAAAGAAACAATCAATTAATCCGCAGGTATTAAGTACGAGGGACCAAGGCTGGTTTTTTATATATTATGTAATTGTGAAAAGTAAATAAACCAAACAGAAATTGCATGAGTATGTACATGAGATAAAAGCAAAATATAAACCAAATCATCAAAATACATATGTGAGACTGAAATTATAAATCTGATTTTTTATATTGATTTCATTTTGAGATACAAAGTTGAATTCTCTTTACAAACCCCTACGAGGGTAGGGACCAAAGTTAGATTTAGAAGCTTCCGATGGGCACCATACAAAAGGAATCTGAAAACAAAAGAAAACTGAAGTTAAATATCTGTATCATCTTGCCACAAAATGTTGTCACTTGACTCTGCAAAATACTCTTTATCAGTCTTGAAATTTAATTCATAAATAGACAAGAACACACAGACTGTCAAAGATAAATCATACACCTTTAAAGACAAGCTGCTGAAATATATGATTCAGTTTTGAATCATGCTGCCTTCAATAAGACCCTGCTGTCATCAAGATGTTTAAGCCTTCTAGTAAACACATAATGAATGAAAAATGAAAGTATCTCACAAGTATAGAGCAAACCTTATAGCAGAAGTTCTCCCTTTATTATCTATTTCCTTGTCTCTTCATTTGACTGAGCTTTTATCCTTTCTCAATAAGTTGTGGTAGTTCAACTACCTTTCTTTAATTAAGATTAATTAGATTAACTAATTAGTTGAGACAAATAAATAATAATATATATAAATAAGGGTCTAATTAAATAATAACTAAATAGGCGGGACCCCTTGTAACTTTCATTCTCATAGTAATGATCAAATATTTTAATATCATCAAAATATAACATGACTATATCCAAAAATGGAATTATATCCATGTTATCCAAAACACTGTCTAAATATGTATTTGTTGTCCAAAACATTGTCAAAATAAAAAGATTGTCCTCAATAGAAAATAACATTAATCAACATTAAAAACCATATTTGTTGTGAGAGACATTTTGCGTCTTTTCACTGCTGCCCTCTTTTGATATTTGTGTTGCAGCCTTAGCCTGATTGGAACCTTGAGAATGGATCTCGTTGATGACATGGGAGAAATTTTCTTTGAGATGAAGACGAGAGGACACAAATTCAGAGGAATCTTTGGATGACTTGGAGGGAGTGGCCACTCCTTTTCCTTTATCTAGCTCTGGCTTGAGAACATCATTTTTTAGCCTTTTACTTGCATGGGAGGACTATACTGGCGAGATAACATGATCAACTTGGGAATTTGGATTTATTGGCATTGGAGGAGGGGGTAATGAAAACGACATAGTAGGTCAACCATGGTGATGAGAAGCAGGATGATGGACAATCTCTTGCCAACCATCATTGGTAGGTGGTTCTAGTTGCATAGAAATGTGAGGGGGAACACAGATACCAGAAAAGTTTTGATGTGGCTGGAAAGAAGGCCTCTCAAGTCGGGGCTGGAGAATCACNCATAGCCAAATAGGTTGAAGAACCCAGCTTGAAAGAGTCGATTTAGTTCTTGTGGATCAACGTGAAAATGTATCGAAAATTGTGGTCTTCTATGGCCTCTTTGCCCATTATTTCCTCTACCTCTATTAGCACCTCTATTAACACCTCTGGCATTGCTGCCTCTGCTAAAGAAACTCATCCTTAAGCAATATTCCAAACATGTTATGAAAAACTCTTAACAATTCATGCTTTAATACTCTACCTAAATAAAATCAAAAGTTTGTCTCTATCTTTCACCACAAAAGCACATGCAATCCATCCATCAACACCTTAAAACTCAACAATCAATTTTCATTTGAACAAGGAGTGGTAGAGATATTAGGAAGATGAGGGTCTTATAATGAGTGAAAAATGGTAGCATGGATGGGAAGTGACCAACAAACATTGTTCAAGAAAATGCAGAAGTAACAGAAAATGTATCCATATCCAAACTTCCAACACCAGTCATCAACTAGCTTTTTATTTTTTTTATTAATCCTTTCTCTTTTCAAAAAATGAAATTCATAATAATAGAATAGGGAATATTTTAAATGTATTTTGGAAGGCGGTGGCATATAATGAGCAAAAAGTGAGATAATGAAAGGGAAAAAGACGATTATTGTTTTATTATATGCAATAGTATCTATTGAAAATCGTCATCACCATCAATTGCCAAAAATTTTCTCTGTTAATAATTCAAATCCAAGACATAGCAGTTTTTATAGTACCTAATATAAAACCCCAGGAAAGTTTCAGGACTGTCAAAATTTACAACTTCAATTTCCCCTTCCTTTTCTTTTATTAGCAGATCTTTTAAAAGAGATTGTTAACAGAGTCATTCAAAACAATTAAAACCAGACTACATCAAGCGCGCATGGGAGGCTGAGAACACAACATAAATCCATTGACGTTTCACTATACAACTCTTGTATCACAACCTTCAATACTTGTTGCGTAAACAGACTGGGTTCGAAATCTCATGCGAAACTGGTGCTCATCATTTTATTTTAACATCATATAACTTCAAAATAAACCAAAACCCCATGGAAAAATAACAAACGAGCCAAGACTTCATGCATATAACCCGTCTTTCCCATTGTCGGGTTAATCACTATAACATATATCAATACCGGAGTTTGAATCTACTAATTTCCATAGACCATGTAAAAGAACCGAGGTCTGGGCACGAAAAGGCGAAGCATTCATAATGGATTTGCAAAAAATCATTTAACCATTTATTTCCACAACATACTTTCCACAAAACTCATATGGTGGCCGCAAGGAAAATACACCTATCTATCCACAAATAGTTGAAAGATAATTTGAAGGAGCTACAAGTCTTCCAAAGACTGGGTAAAGGGTATGGCATTATGCAAGGAAAACAAAAAACTGTTCTTTTGTTTCTCAGAGAAAAACCCTTGAATTTTTATCACCAGAGATGAGTGAAACCAAAAAATACTTGCCATAATTATTCGCCAACAACCATAGAAACATAACAACATTCATTCTGGGCGCGACACAATCACATAATCCAAACATAAAGGAATTTCGAACATTATTTTTAGCTTGAAAAATTTAGATGCCAATAGGGAGGAATCTCCATTCAAATGTAATTTTCATAGTCGTGATACCCACATACATCCATTATAAACTTCAGAAAGAAAACACAGTATGTAAGAAAATCCAAGAGCCAACATCATGATTTTATTCGGAGCGGAGCTACAGTGCATGAATGGAGAGGTAAGAGCCAACATATCGATAAGGAGAATGCCAGAAAACCAACAAGCACCACTATTCTTCACAAATCTGAGAAAAACAGAGGCAACACCAGCCACAAAAAACAACACAAATGCGAACCAAGTGAGGGTGGCGACCTCGAGGTAGGTTTAGAGTGACGTTAAGTAATTGCACGTCATTTCCCACATTAATTTCCATCAACTAGATCCAAGTACAAGCACACCCAACACATAGTCCACATGTTTGCCACATAAAAATTCAATCCAAAAATTGATTTTTTCTCCCTACATTAAGCTTATAAGTTTTATATGTATACTCAACACTTAGCACCAAAACATGTCATGTCCCACATTCCTTGCTAGTGAAGGATTACCACCTTATAAAACTTATCAATTGTCCATGATAAATACAAGTATACCATAAGTGCGATACACCATAACTATATGTGGCTCATGCTTGGAGTTTGAATCAACAAGTCAAAATATATGTGTAGCAAGAATAAATCAAGATGTTTATTAAAACACACATTTTTCCCCTTTCCTTTCTTTTTAAATTAAATTTCCAATACGCCCATCATTCGTCTATTTCACATGGAAAGCGGTTTCGAATTTTTGGTTTTATTCCCAAACTATATAATCAACTCTGCAAGGTAGTCATGGGCGCAATCAAATAAAAGTGTCTTTCATCATTATTCACATAACGAGGTCCCACCTATTTAGTATATTATTAAATATATATAAGTAATAAGGCATTGCAATCCATTTGCATGCAAGGATTCCATGTTGTGATTTTTGGGTGTCAACAGGTGGGTCTTGTATTGAAAGTGATTTTACTTGGCATGATACATTTGACTTGATACCCTTGGAGGGGGTGCACTGATTTGTCTTTGAAGGACCTTGCTTCGTGGATGATTTGGAGGAGAAAGCCTAGCTTGGGCCTTCATTGGGGCAGGAAGCCCATAGGTTGGATGCCATGACCCACACACTGGGAGATGATAGATAATGGACGTTTCCTTTGGAGGCAAGAGAGGACACCTTGGCGGTTGACACCTATCATTTCTATCCCAACGACTTGCCTTTGGAGGCCTTCCACTACACATATTCTTGCGCTTGACATCTTGACTAGGGCTAGGGTTTGATGGTGGTGGTGATGACTTGTTGGAGGTGTGAGCACTAGATGTATCACCTAGATTGTTATAGGTGCGAACCTAATACCCATCATAAATTTGTCAGTCATGTGATGAGTCCTTCTTGTATGAGTCATTTGTTTAAGCTTGTAGGTTTGGGTCATAGGGTCATGTTCTCAAAGGTTTTGAGTCATGCTTCATGTCAAATAAATCATGTTTTGATCTTCTCTTAAGTCTAGAAAATTGACCAGAGTCCATTTATGAAAGTCTTGGCGTCATGATGGGTGGTTGTCATCATTAGTAAAAGAGGGAAAGTATTGGTTATAACTACATTGTTTAAAGGTCACCATCAAGTGTTATGTCCAAAACAAGTGTACAAAAGGTCTTAAAGATTTACCCAACCATTTAAGTGTCTTGTCAGTTGTTAAATCACATGTGCTGCAAACTCTCCTAAAAGTTCGCAACATTTCAAAAATAGATCATGCGCCAAATCTTTCATGATTATGATTTTGAAAAGTGTCTGATGATGGATTCTAGTTTTCAGTTCCAACACCTCATCAATCAACTTCAAAGGGTCGATTTCAAAAGGAGAATTTATCATTTCTTACCTTTATTTCCATTTGCAAAGAGTGTGTTGCAGACTGGTTCAATTCACTGCAAATTGTAAGTGTGTTGCAAACTGATTGTCACTGCAGACTCTTGGCGCTATGAAATCTCTTGTAGTGGTTTATGGTGGATTGAAATATTAAAGGAGTGATTGGTTTGGTTTTCTACAAAAGAAGGGAGATTTATAAACTAGGCACTTTTCTTGATGTTGAATTTCCATTGCCTGAAAACTTATTACCATCAAACCCTAGTTGCTGCAAACTTTCTACTTGATGCAAACTGCACTTATTGCTACGAACTATTAGCGCTACAAACTGGATGCGCTATGAATCCCCTATTTTTCTCAGTTGATAAAACCCTAGTTGACCTCGTTTTCACTCAGGTTTAAAAAATCAACATTTCACTCACGATCACATTCCTCTCCATACCTTTGAAATCGCAAAGTCTTATGGTGAAAACCCTAGTCTAAAATTTGTTGCTACAAACTTAATCAACGTGTTGCGAACTAAGAAATCGCACTTCAGACTCCCTTTTTTACACAATTACTCTGAAATTTATCTATTTGAGTTTTATTTCAGTTTTGGGTTGTCATATTTTCATCCAATCTCTTAGCTTTAGTCTCATTCCAGTTTCTGTAGTGTTTCTTTAACATAAAATCCTTTTTCTAGCAAACCTTATTTTTTGCAAAATCAAGCAGTAAAGTCCTACATTCATCAGTTTGAAAAATCAAGCAGTAAAACCCTACATTCATCAGTTTCCATCACATATGGTAGCCATTGTTATCATAAAGAGGGTTTTTTATTTAACTATCATGGACACTCAGTAAAGGAAGAAGATTCATAAAAGAGGAGATATTGTTAGGGATGAGCCCTATGACCTTCAATTATTCAATTCAGATCCATTTTTCAGAGAGGCATTTCAAAAAGTGAGCTGCCCAGCTTTTTGTGAGAAGGTACAGAGAGGACACCTTGAGGTTGCCAAGCAGTTTGCATTGAATTTCAATGGGGTAAATACCAAAGTTCGTACACTGGAATTTGAGGTTACAAAGCAGTCCATTTCTGCAGCTACAGAGATATCATTTCAGAGAGAAATATGGTTAAAGGCAATGTCTCTGAAGTTTGAATTTCCTAAGGATTTATTAAAGCATGAATATCAAGAAGATAACATATCCAAGGGAGTGCCTAGAAATCATATTCTAGAGTATTTTGATAAGATGCTCAAAGTCATTCAAAGGTATTTTACTTGTGAAGGTAGGTTTAATATGGTCTATCAATACCATATTAGACTATTGATGCATTTTACTGGAAAAGCACCCTTGAATCTACCCTTCTATTTGCTCAGAAGCCTTGGGAAGATGTCAGATAAAGTTCAAGGCAAGACCGATGTTTTCCATTCTGGTTTGATCAAGATGCCAGTGTTAGAAGAACTGAAAAAGACTAATAGTGATTGGGATGCTTTCCTAGTTGCATCAGGCTTTCGGCCTGAGGTTGTAAACACACCACAAACAAAGAGAAAGACACTTACCTCTGTTGAAAAGATTGTTCACACAGAGTCTGGTAAAAGGAGGAAGATGGTTAAAAAGGATAAGTCATCTCAGTCAACTGATAAGATAGGTGAAGGCCCTTCACAACCTCTTGATGGAGAAACTTCTCTTATGGNAATCTATTATTCCTAAAAGATCATTCACCATATCAATGTCAAGGAAACATATCTTTGTGGAAGAGGGTGCATACAAAGCACCAACTTAACAAACAGTCAAAACTAATCCTCTTAAAGAGCCAACATAAATTATTGAGATCAAGCCTCCTTCTGATGAAAGGGATCCCACTTTCAAAAGGCTTAGGAGGCAGCTGGAAAATTTAAGGGTTGAGAATGAACAGTTGAAAAAGGAAAATATGCATGCCATGATTCAGCTAAAGAAAACTATAGATATGGGTGAAGAAATTGTTATAAAGGAAAATCATTGGGTTAAGAGATCCTTACCTCTGAGTAGGCAAATGAAGAGCATGTACAGGAGGAGTAGAGCTTATCAAGCTGAAAACATGAAGTTGAAGGAGGAAGTGCAGCAGTTGAATGAAGAGATTGCAAAACATAACCTGGACATGTTGGCTCGGGTGTCCACTAGGAGACGAAGATAAAGCATCATATCTGCATCAATATAATCGGTTTTGCTATGTTGTCTTATATATGCAGGCTTATAACCCTAAGGAGTATTTTGTTGTATGTTGCTATAATTATGACCATATGCTATTTTTTGCAAATCACTTTCATGATTTAGAGGTTGTAGCAGGCGTTAACAAAGGTTTTAAGTCTTCTTGCACACTTTTGGCATCAATTGCTATGTTTTGAATGTAAAATGATATCTACAAGAAAGTTTGCAGTGCATCTTGCTGAAGGCGTTACAAACTGCTAAAACTGAAGCAATTTGCAGTGCAGTCACTATGAACTTGACAGTTAATTGGAATTTGAGTTGTAGGAGGACTTCCAACTGTTAGAATAGGTTTGAGTAACTCCTCACATATCAATTAGACATCAAGGGACAATTGTGCCCAAGATCCAACTCCATCAAATCCTCATTCAATGAGTTGGCTGCAGTTGTATTTATTACTGCCAACGACCTCCTAAAATCTAGCAAATTGTTAGATGTTGGTTTGTTTATCTGTTGTCGCGCCTCTCTTAGGTGCAGAATCTGATGTAGGAGTTAGGTGGCGAGTCCTAGAGGGACTTTTTATGTTATTTGATATTTAAGATGTAATCTAGCTCCATAGGAGGGTTTGAGTGGTTTTTGTGAGACTCATATTACTCTTTCAAACTGTAAAGATTTCCAGATGATGTATGTATATATTTAAGACTCTTGAATGGTTAATGATGATATTTTCTTCTACTATTACATGTTATCTTTCTCTCTTGTTTTTATGTTGTCTACTGGTAAATGATTTATCTTTAGTGCTTGTTTCTATGCAATTACAGTGACTGATTTACTATCTTTGTTGATGCAAGTGTTGTCAAATCATATCATCTTGTTAACCTGGAGATTCCTTGTTAGTGAGATTTCCTCTATATGTGTGCCAAAGTGCATGAAGTAGTTTGGTTCATATATTCACATTTTCTTCTTCATTCTTCCATCTTTTCACTATTATCCTGTAAATTGATCAGATATTTTTCAAGCCTTTCTTGTTGAAGTATGTTTTATGGAGATTTTGTGTTGATACTTTGAGTTGAGTTTCTCATCCATTCTCTACACCTAAAACTTAAAATCTTATCTTTTACAAAACTACAAATTTATGATGGGTATTAGGCTCACACCTATAGCAGTCTAGGTGAGACATCTAGTGCTAACATGAGGATTGACACCTTTTGATGAAGTGAAGCCCTTGCACCATGGATATATGGCCTTTGGAGGCCCAACGACTTCCTCTCCAAGCTCAATGAATTGCCAAAAGTGCCAAAACATCACCAAATTAGAGCTTGACATCAAATTTAGGTTTTTCTTTTGTGTAAAAATCAAATTAAATTTGTGAAGGGGAAAAACTAAGGGGGTATCCCCCCCCTTGTTTTTTGGTTTACCCTAAGATTATGTGGACAAACATATTATTGAGTTCTTGTATAAATAAATACCATTTCATTTCACTTTTACAATAACTCACTCTCTCTTGAGTGAGAGACTTGACTGAAATTTTCGCCCCTCTTGGGAAAATTACACATCTCTCGCTTTGGTGCTCTTGTGATGGTATAACTTGTCTATTGGAGAAAAAAGGTGGTGCACTATCTCTCTCAATTCTTGTTCTTGCATGTGTGGTGCAATATTCTTGGTAAGGAAGAGTTTATCTTATTAATGCTTGGACTAGGTATGGAATTTATGCTTTGTATTGTTTCTTTTTTGGTTGCAAGGTTGGTATTTCTTAATTCTTGGAGGAGTATAAGGGAATAGACTCTCCACTAGGATCTACCACTATTGTTTTGGAAAATATATTTTGCAAAGGTTTCTAAGAGGAGTAAAAGGGATTACACCCTCCTAGATTTACCTTGCTAGGTTTTGCATGCTCTAGGAAGTAAAAGGGCTTACACCCCTAGAGAATTGGAAAATCCTAGCTCTTATACAAGAGAATCCATAAACCAATAGATAAAGCACTAGTCTAAATTGCATTGGAGACACAATATTCTTGCATTGGAATACATGAATTTACGAGATATTGCAATTGTTCAAGTTGGATTATTTTCTACATATTATAAGCATTATTATGCCCTAAGGGCGTCCTATTTTAGCCAAATATTTTATTGCTGCAATAAATTTAAGGCTACAACCATTAGGGTTGCAACAAACTTCACTTTATTTCATCATTTACTCACTTTTCCACTGCTGAAATTTAGGGGCGAAATTTCGCCCATGGGCGAAATTAAGAGGTTTGAAATTTTCGTTGGGCGAATTGTTTACATAGAGAGGTTTTTTTGGTTTACCTATATATAACCCCAAATTTGTTTTCAAATATATATATATATAAAACCCTTAGCCCACATATATTTGTGAGGGAAGAGCATGGAAATCGATTTTCGCCCCTTAAAATTCGAACCAAATCCTCTCATTCGCCTCAATTTTCTGGTAATGATAATGATTCAGAGGTTTTTCGCCCCTATTTTCTGGT
>JASDQU010216436.1:0-18221 GCA_032191745.1 Picea mariana | reverse complement strand
ATTATTCACATGTCTTTTGGAATAATATTAAAATATTATTCCCAAGGACTTAAGCCCCTAGGCTCAACACTTATCCCCTCTTCCCATCTTCCAGCCCCTAATCCCTTTCCCACTCTGTGGAATCTTAGTCCCCCATCACTCATTCATCGTGGTCGGTCTGCATGCAACGATGTTTATATTTTTATTAATGTTCTGCGTGATTACATATACAAAAGCATGCTCTTGGCCTTCAACACTTAGGATATCTGGCCTAACAATCACATAAGCCCACCAGCTTATATAAACTTGGCTCACCATCCTATAAAACATAATTACAATTCATTTCAGAAACATGATTTACAACAGGGCTCGGCCTTGGGGACATTACAGAGGAGATCCTAAAGAAAGAGTTCCCATAAGAATGGTGGCACTTCCAGGAGCATGACTGATCCCATAACCAAACATACCCCCAAGGGGGTTTCTCTTGGGGGAGAATGTGGAATGTCTATGAAAAATATTCCCAAAGTTATTCCCAGAGAGGAAACCCCTAGGACCAGATGTGTTAACAAAGAGAAAAACTCCTTGCAATGAAAATTTGTCCTCAGGAAAAGGTGTGCTAATACATGGAAGGTAAAAACCTCCAGAGGCACTGATTCCCCTAGCTTGACTAGGGACAACCCCAAAACCATCGAGAAAATTCCACCCAAAAGGTACACCTGCACCTGATGATGTCGGGCCGCTCATAAGATTGGTGGAGGTAGAAGGACTTCCACCTCCCGTGTTGAAACCAAAGCTCGACCCCCCACTGGAAAATGATCCATAAGTGTCCATTGAAGTGGATTTGATGGGTGTAGGGATGTTGGGTATACTAATAGGTGGAGAGGATGATATGGCTGGTGTCCCCCAAATCGAGGGACCTGTAGAAAATGGTATGGACGGTGTAGGTCGAATGGAGCTAAGGGGTGGTAACATGGACATCCCCAGGATGCTCCCGAGGGAATTGCCCCCCGTCCCACTTGAGGATGGGCTCGTAAGATCATATAAACTAGAAGAAACACTTGTTCTTGACATGGTGGGAGGAGCACTAAACAAAGAAAATGGTTAACTGACAATTTCCTTTACTTGGACAAGTAGAGGTGCGTCTGGCTCAGTCAAGGGAGGATTAAAATTTTGTGGAGGACGTTCATCTACCACTTCTACTTCGACTAAACCAGTTTCGTCAAACCAAAGATAAGACCTGACTCTTCAAAATCTAGGTCACCTACTTTGCGCCACTTAAGAGGTGGTTGTTCTTCTATGATAGGTGCTAGTCCTCGTAATTGATGGGACCGACACAGTAGTTCAGCCACGGTGAATGTAATAAGTGAAAATATAAACACAATTAAACCTAAGGATGACCTACACTAAGACTCAAAGATCACACGCCTAAACCAATCTAGGATAACAACGAGTAAACCAATTGGTTTAGGGGCCTTCCGAAAACCAACCCTATGGGGGAAATGAAGTCCCTATAAGATTGGTTGGCAAAGCTATGAGAAGAAATTATGATGATCTACACAAAACAACCCTGACCAATGCAAGTACCCTTTATTAATGTGGAGACCCTTAGGGGGAACTGAGACCCTGAATGAATGTCTTCCCCAGGTACTACATGCATTGTAACATTCCCACTATAATCATCAGTTTGATTATGATTAATGTAGATATAATATGTAGCTATGACCAAAGCGATGTAATATGCAAATTGTATTTCTATGTTTTAATAATAAAATGTGATGCCAGATGCTAAGAGGAAATGGAAAAGACATGGGGGATGAATTAATTCACAAGAGAGGGGAGGGTCTAGGATAATGGCCAAGATGGGTCCAAGGGAGAATTACCCATGTATATTAATTCAACCCATTTTCCTAAATCTGCTATTTGTATGAACCTTCTAATTTCTGATTGAGTGTTCCCAAAGCCAATGGGCACATGGGGGTTGAGTACAATCATCTTGGGGAAGTGTGTGAGTCAAGCAAGCAAGCCAAAGGAGAGGAAATTCGTATGGGTTGGGACAATAGTTTTTGAATAGTTAATGTTTTTGCATGGGGATAAAGTAGAGAGAAAAGAGGAGAGCTTGGAGATGGTGCAACGATGGATGGTGAATTCTAGAGCAAGATGGAGCATATTGGAGAGTATTTGGAGCTGGAAACTTAAGAACCAGGTTGTTAGTCCTGAAGAGTGAACTCCTGAGTGAGTTTCATTATAATGATAAGTGTTTGTTGTTGGTTTGCCATTAGTTTTCCTAGAAGCAAGTTCTCTTGAGTTCCCAGCTCAGAGATTCTTGCTTACCTGTGCCAGAGAGATCCTGATAAATGAATGGGATGTCCGAGGGACTGAGATCAATGAAGGGGTACATTCCTTGGGTTGAACAGGAAAGAGGAAGAGAGCTGGTGGAAAATCGGGATAGTTATAGGAAGATATCAGGGGGTTGTGAGTTTTCTGAGTTGTGAGTGGAAAATGAAAGACCACCATCTTTTGTGGATTACTAGCCTTAGCTTGGGAGTGACTAGATGTTGAGATATGGAAAATTCAATCTGTGGTTGGGGTGGAATGTTTGTCCCAAGAAGCTGGTTGCACAACAAAATTAATGTTGAAATTACTAAGACAACTGAGAGGGGGGGTGAATCAGTTGTTACTGTGCTTAAACAATATTATGTCTATTAAAATTTTTTTCAATCTTCTCCAAGTGGCCATCAAGATTATACAAGATATGAACAACATAAATAATAAACATCAATCACACATATGATATACACAGAGACATATTTTCACGAGGAAACCCATNTACATCATCTGTCTTTGAGCACCAAATCAAAATGAGGCTACCACCTTTGTTTTACAAGCTGCAACTTGCTGAGAGCACCAACTCTCTGGTTTCTCTAGCACCCACTAAAAGGAAGCACCAACTCCCTGAGTGTTCCAGCACCAACTGGATGGAAGCACCTACTTCCACTTATACAGGCACCAACTTGCATACATAAAACTCCCCCTAGCACCACCCTGCCATCCTATTTTCTAGCCACAACTAGATGAAAGCTACAACTTCAAATATTCAATCACCAACTTGAATAAAATAGGACTACAGTCCTCCCTAGCACCTCCCTACCTCCCTGATTATAAAGAAATGATTGAATAACCAACAATACAGATATATCAATTCTTACCAATTCTTTTCTGTTCTGCAATTCTTCTCTACTTCACCATTCTTCTGTTCTATTCATACTTGGCTTGATTTGGTGTCTCTTTCTATCTGTTCTTTCTTTATTCCTCTCATGCTCTTTGGTATGTGTACATTCTTCTCTCTTCACCTTTTCTGTTCTGTTCAGCTTCTGTTTCTCATCTATGAGTTTGATCTCACACCGTGCATACTGTGATTTTCCTTTCTCTCAGTTCAACTGAGAACAACCAACCTAACTTAGTCATGAACTTTGTCTTTTATACAAATGCATCAATTTTGTTACACCTCGCATCTCCAAGAGAAATTACCAAGAAACCAATTGTCAATCACCCAAGAACTACGATTCAGTTCTGCTAACTGAATCGTAACTAATCAATAATCCATGAATTGCAACAATAACCCTTCAATCATATTGCTGAGATAATCAATGCCATTGGATTAAACATGCAGAGACTTGCTGATTTATCAAATATGTTTCTCACGAACTAGCACCGGGTGTGTTTCTCCCCACATGTCTACTTGCTGTGACCATACGCCAAACAAAAGTCGTTTCGCGATTTCGCATTTCGGGTGATAGACTGCGAGTCACCTCGATTTTCCCAACTCGTGAAACTCTGAAGTGGATCCTAGCAACACTAGCTCCTTCCCTTCTCTTTCGCTAATGTGACCACTAGCTATGACCAGGAGCCAAGCAAGAGGGGTGAGTCGCGATTTCACATATTGCGAAATCCTACTATGAGTTGCCTCGAAACTCCCAACTCGTGAAACTTCGAGGTGAAGCTTAGCAACATGCTAACTCCTTCACCGATGTGACCATGGTTATGACCACGGGAAAGCATTCGAGCGTTTCGTGGCTCGCGATGTTGGAGGTTAGAGCACCTCCCTTCTTCCGATTCCTGAACTCCCGACTTCAATCACCTCAGATCGACGGTTTGAGATTTCCCGTGACTCAATGGTCGTGATCACCTTCTACATTTCGGGATTTCATGAGTTCCTATATGACGTGGTCTGCAACTGTTCTTGCTGACGTGGATCTCCTCTCATGGCACATGTTTTTCTCCTGGATTTGATGGCCCAGTTTATTCCTTGATCCAACAATCAATATCTCCTCTTCACGAAATCGGACTTCATATCAAATCAACGGTCCAGATCCTCGGTGATCCGACAACCCAGATCATTTCGCAACTTCGCATATCGCGAGTTCCTACAACTCTCACCTTTGACTTCTCCAGCTCGCAAGTCAACAAAATGCTGATCTCTCCCCACGTGTCCTTTGGATTCAACGACTTAAATCATTTCACGATTTTGCATATCGTGAGTTCCTACAACTCTCACCTTTGACTTCTCCAGCTCGCGAGTCAGCGAAATGATGATCTCTCACCACATGTCCTCTGAGTCCAACGAGTGCTCGTCCTTCGTGCTCCGATCCGACGACTGAGGTCTATTATCCTCCTCTGTGCTCTTTTGAGTGTCCTCGTTGTTGTTCTCCTTGCTGTTGTTCTTGCCATCAATCTTCTGAGTGTCATCACTATTTTTCTTGCCATTAATGACAAGCACATTCTTTTCCTGAAAAACATGCCAACAATTAAAAGATAAGAGTTTTATCTTGTTGTTGTGTTGTTTCATGAGTTTAATTGTTGTGTATGAACTCTATGTGTTTAAGGATGACTTATATGTTGCTGTCTGAATCCTTAAGCTACATTCATGTTATTTTGGTATGTTGTAGATGCATCTATTTTATGGTTATAGACAAGAGCTAAATCTGGTTTATTTCGTAGTTGAAAGCTATAGGAAATCAATTTGTTGTAAAGACAATTAATTTAGTTAGTAGAAATTTCATTTTCATGTGTATTTTGCACTGTAACGTCCCTCAGTTTGGCCGGGGGATGTTACATTATGGTATCAAAGCGTTTGTTTCAAACAATGGGCTTGTATGGGCCAGAACCAGAGCGAATTGGTGAAATTCACTATTGCAAATTTTGTTCGTGATAGATTATGGGAAAAACAAATAATTTAGAGAGAAATCTCCAAATTCGTGGGCAAAATACGAGTTTGAATGACTCTAGATAGTTTAAGAAGTTTAATGGAGTAGAGAGGTAAAGTTGTAGAGCTGAATTCGACTTGGGATGGTCGAAATTCAACTTTTAATGGTCTCCTGTAGAATTGTAGACAGTTTGGCGAATTGACAGCCCATACCTCTTTTGATCTCGAGGTCAACAACTGAGATTCATCATGATAAATTTTAAAATTCATAAGGTATCATCTGTTTGAAGGGTTGAGTAAATCAACGACCATGATTAATTTTTGGTAGTTTGGGAAATGGATCAGATTGACAGTTTGTATTCATTTCATCCTTTTTGAAAGCTAGATCTAATCAAAATTAGGATTAATTTAGGGGGTTTTTGAAAGGGATCAGATCAACGGTCCAGATTAATCGGAGAAATGCCGATTTTTTTTAAGTGTTGAAGTTCACCAAGAGAAATCGTCAACAACAGATGGTTGGGTCAACCAAAATGGCGAAGAGTTTGGTTCAACCAAAGGACATCTCTGACTGTCGATGGCCGACGATCAGTGCCGACCGAATCCTGCGATGCATTTTCAATCATCGACGAGAATTGTTGATGGTCGGTGTCAGCCGATTCAATGAAGTGTTTTGAATCAAGCAAGATAATCCACTGATGACCGACATGCCAATGGTTGGGCATCGATCCAATTCAACAAAGTGTTCGGGTCATCCAAGAGAATCGGCCAATTGCCGATGGAGGGAAGAGGGTGATGATGTGTCATGCCACATCAACATCCACGCATCATGCCACATCACCAAAATTGACACCTTAGGATGACTTGTCATGCCATGTTATCATCCATGTGTCATGCCACATCAACATCCATGCATCATGCCACATCACCAAAATTGACACCTTAGGATGACTTGTCATGCCGTGTTATCATCCATGTGTCATGCCACATCAACAATTGCCATGTCAGCCAATAGAAGTGGTCAATGGTCGAGGGTTAGGTCAACCGATTTGGGGAAGTGTTTTTGATAGTCGTTAGGGATCGTCGATCATTGATGGGCTGATGGTTGGGCATCAACCGAATTAGTGAGGAATTCCATTCATCGACGACCGACGATCAAATCGACCAACTTAGATTTGTGTACAAATTAGTGTTCAGGGAAATGTGCTGATGGCCGATGATTGTGTCAGCAGATCGGCGAAAGTGTGGCGCGTTCCCAAGGAAGAACATCGATCGTCGATGGTCGATGTAGTGTGGATCGACGAATCATATTCCACATGATTTGAGATCAAAGGTTTAGATTTAAAGGGCTGTTACAATAGTAAAACAATCAATTTTATGCAATTTTTGTGGTTTTTGAAGGTCATTAACTTGTGACGCATTTTTGAGGCCCTAAACGACGTTTTTATCCAATAAAAACCCACATGAACAAAGTGTACCAAGGTACATTATGTCTTGTAGCTCAAGTAAAAGAACTAGAGAGAGCTATCCAATGAGGTAAACGGTTCGCAAAACAGATCTCGTATGAAAAAGTTACAGCCAAAACACTAAGAGTAAAATTTTGGCACCAAAGTTACTTCCAAAGGGCATAACTCCATGCTTAGAAGTCCATTTGGGACACATGAGCAGTCGATGGAAATATTGTGACCCATAGAAGCCAACAGTGGAGTCATATTTTGGTTATGGGTACTTGAAAATTGGCAGGAAGAGAAATAAGACACATGTAGCATGCGGGGATAAATTGGGTCAAACAACCTAAACTTCTCCATACCATAAATTTCAACTCGAAGCTCGGATTTGAGAAAAAAAACAGTCGATGGAAAGGTATTGAGGAGTAGAAGAAATTTTTAAACCCAAATTTTGAATTGGGAAATACGTTTTCTTAGAAATTACAAATATATTTATGTAGCAGTAAAAGTGTGGAAATTGCAACATGTAATGTTGTAACTTTTCGCTCAGAACTCAGATTGATGCATGAGTACAGCCGTTGGAAAGATGTTTTAGAGAGGAATGTATATAAGGAATCAAAGTTTTGATTTGGTGCATTATGTACTCCATAAATTGATGAAGAAATAACCTATATTCTAATGGACGGAATGTTTTATGCTATGGATGTTTCTAACAATAATTATTACATGCACATTTCTTGCAGAATTAGAGGTACATGAAAGAAAATTTTGTTCTTGTACGAGGATTGGAATTATGGAAGATGCTCAAGGATATTACACCTATGAGGAAGAGGTTAGAGGTATTCATGTTAGCATGGGGAATGCTGAGACAGAGTCAAATGGAAGAAGAGATAGGCACGAGCCTGCCACTATGAGAAGCTTGCATAGAGAAGTGTAGATATAATATGTAGCTACGACCAAAAAAATGTAATATGCAAATTGTATTTATATGTTTTAATAGTAAAATGTGATACCAACTGCTAAGGGGACATGGACAAGAGATGAGAGCTAAATTAATTCAAAAGAGAGGGGAGGGTCTAGGATAATGGCCAAGAGGGGTCCAAGGGGGAATTACCCATGTATATTAATTGAACCAATTTTCCTAAATCTTCTATTTGTATGAACCTTCTAATTTATGATTTAGTGTTCCCAAAGCCAATCATTGAATACATGTAAGATGGTGGGTGTGAGTGGTCACATCCCAAAGTTATTAGGCACATGGGGGTTGAGTACAATCAACTTGGGGAAGTGTCCGAGTCAAGCAAGCAGGCCAAAGGAAAGTAAATTCGTATGGGTTGGGACAAATTTTTTTGGAAAGTCAATGTTTTTGCATGGGGAGAAAGTAGAGCAAAAAGATGAGAGCTTGGAGCCGGTGCAACCATGGAGGGTGAATTCTAGAGAAAGTTGGAGCATATTAGAGAATATTTGGAGCTTGAAACTAAAGAACCAAGTTGTCATGCCTGTAGAGTGAATTACTGAGTGAGTTGCATTGTAACAACAAATGTTTTTGTTGGTTTGATGGTAATTTTCCTAGCGACAAGTTCCCTTTAGTTCCCAACTGAGAGATTTTTGGTTACTTGTGCTAGAGAGACCTTGATAAATGAATGGGATGCCTGAGGGAATGATATCAGTGAAGGGGTACATTCCTTGGGTTGGACAGGTCAAGAGGAAGAGAGCTAGTGGAAAATCAGGATAACTGTAGGAAGATACCATTGGGTTGTGAGTTTTCCGAGCTGTGAGTGGACAGTGAGAGACCACCCTTTTTATGGATTACTAGCCTCAACTCGGGGGTGATTGGCTATTGAGATCTGGAAAAGTCAGTCTATGGTTGGGTGGAACGTCTTTCCCAAGCAACTGTTTGCACAACATAATTAAAAGATAAGTGCTTTATCTTGTTGTGTGTTATTTCATGAGTTTAATTATAGTGCATGAACTCTGTGTATTTAAGAATGACTTATATGTTGTTGTGTGAATCATTAAGCTATATTCATGTTATTTTGGTATGCTATATATGCATATATTTTATGGTTATCGACAATAGCTAAATTTGGTTGTTATTTCGTAGCTGAAAGCTACTTGAAATAAATTAGTTGTAAAGGCAATTAATTTAGTTAGAATACATTTCGTTTTCATGTGTATTCCGCACCGTAATGTCCCTCGGTTTGGCTTAGGGAGGTTATAGGCACGTACCACTTGTAGTCACCTATGTGGCTACCTAGGAAAGGTCACTAAGGCTACCACTTCACAATCAATGACCGAGCAAACAATCGTATGTTCGACCGGACGTAAGGGCATGGTAACTAATCCTAAAGCTCCAAAGGTGTTAACCAATGAAACGCATGCAACAATCAAAATGGTACCACAAACACCAAAAAAAATAGAGAGGGGTAATCTCCCTACTTTCCCCAATGTGACCTCGTGCTCGAGTCCTGTGTTAGAGGAGGCTCCCGACACAATGGTTGGAAGAATGGATTTAACACTCTTTAATGACTCCTAAGTTTCATTTTGTAGCCTTGGAGAGTTTACTCTCCAATCCTAATTCAGGGTCATAATCCTATCTAATGTTGGTTCACTATAAAAAGAAAAATGTCTGATGGATTTTAGATTACATTATTTTTTTTTATGGTTGTTGCTTAAGTCCAAGTGTAGCGAATGAAACTTTGGTGATGTTTTGACTCTTGATCCAACCAAGCAATGAAAGGATGATAATGCAAATTTTTCACTTCAAAGAAATCTAGCTATGGGAGGGGAAGATACTTTTCCTTTTTCTTTGCAACTTTTAAAAATGAAACCTCACACACACCAAGCAACCGACATGGAATTCATATTTGAAACTAAGCAATGATCCTAATGCACTCTTTTCACTAATGCTTCAAAAGCAGTCAAGCATGAAACAATTTTTGTCTTTTTTGATATTTTGGTTATTTTTTCCAATAGAAATGAAAAAATGATTGATCTAAGAAAGAATACAAATGAAAAAGGAAAAAACATCAACAATCAACAAGCAAAGGGTCTATAGGAAATTGGAAATGATTCTAGATCAGCCGACTCCAATGTCTCTACCGCAATCTCACACAAAAATCACCTAGGAAGCTAGATCTAGTAATGAACAATAGTTGCAAAAGGATGACCAATGCAACCAGTAAGAAACACAACTAGATCTCTTCAGATCAGTTGGGTTCCCTGCTCAACTTCACTAGAATTCTCAGACAAAGATAGAACCTTTCCAAGAAATGGAAATCAAACCACACAAATGCACTCAAATAACACTTGAAATCAAATTATGTGACCCAATGATTGCAATAGAGACAAGACCTAATCAGAACAAACCACTGAAAAACCTTTTTGATCAGAGTACAAAACTAATCTCAAAGGCCTGGGTTTTTCTCGCAATTCTATAGTTTTCGCAGGTCATTGCGGGACATAAGCTACTCAACAAGCGAGAGTCATCACATGATCACTGTACTTCAACCAATGATGATACAAATAAATGTTTTTTTTAGGAGAAGATGGAATTGTTCCAGATCTATCAGATTTTCTTCAGATCTATCAAATCTTATGGATCTAGGGTCTATATTAATAAATGGAATAAAATCAAAAGAAAACCACAATCAAGAAGAGGAAAGGATTGGCAGAGAGACTCAAACTAGAGAAGAATTGATCCCCAATATGGTCGTCAATTTTGTTACGGGATAAATCTCATAGAGATCTCACTTAATGATCAACAAAATCTCCCTATGATTAGCCTAATAATCCTAGACATAAGAGGGTTTATAATTCTATGGTTTCCGTAGATCTAGATTCAAACGAATGGATTCATCACTAACCTAAGGAATGGTGGAGATTGCATACCTTAATATGTAGGTTATCCTTCGTATATCCTGGCTTTTGCATACCCGAAACTCCAACTCTAAGCTCCACAACCTACTTCCTACACACAAAATACAAGAAATACCTCTCTAACTATCTACTTGGGATTATAATCCTAGATCTAATTTGATTATAATAAGATCTATAATAGAATGAATCAGATCTAAACATTCAGAAACTAAACACAAATGATATGGAGGAAAACCAATGATCTATTATATATGATAGAGAACTTAAATCAAAACATACCTTGGTGATGATGCCATTCTTCCTTGACTCCTTACTCCTTACTTCTCCCTTCAGCTCCTTGTTTAGTCTAGGCTCTCTGACTTCTGGCTATGATGGATAGAACAAGCACCTATGCAAATGAACAACATAACATTACTTTTGATTCTTCTCTTGCCAGAGACTTGCCTTTGTTAGATAGTTCTTTGGAGGAGGCTTGGGAGAGCTTCTAGATATTCTAGAGACCACTAGAGACTCAAATTTTGTGAGTTCCTAGGCCCTTTCCACGAAGATACAACTCATCCCTCTCCTATCTCCTCGTAACTCCTTGAATCTAGAAGTTTGAGGGGTCATTGCTTGTTGAAAACTTATGATGAGTGATGATCATCACTTGTTGTCCACTATGTGTCCAACGATGATCTCCAAAAAGGGTCAAATCTTAGGCAAAACATGTATTTTGGCTCACATCTTCTCATGGATTCCCTTCTGGCATGTAGGGTGGAAATTAAGGCTATAACAACAAAGCAAAGAGCATACACATAAAATAAAACACTTTCCGCTCTTTTTCTGATTCGCCCAGATCACACAGAGTGTAGGAAAAATAGCATATGCAAACAAAAAGAGTAGCAAACTTGGAATAAAAGCAATAAAATTGGAATACTAACTCATAAATAAACAAATTAAAAGGGCATATTCACACTTTATACCTTCAGATCTAACAAAAATGGTCGTATCTTGAGCAAACGAAAACCTTTTTTAGTGAAACGAAAAGTGTTTTCAAGTGAAAGCAATGCTCCAAATGCAATGGAATATTTTTCTCTACCCAAAAATGCACATAAATTATAGAACCAAAAAATGTGGCAACACAGGTTCAAGATCTCAATCTACAATGAGAGCAGGTCTTCAAACGAGCTCTGATACCAGGTTCAACAAAACATGGTATTCCCAGATAGGAAAATCACCTTAAGTAACCACTCACACAACTAGACCAATCAATGCACTAATGTTTTTATGTGGTTAAATCCTTCGAAGAGGGAAACAATCCATAGTCCCAACCAACACGATCACTTGAGGAAATATATTAATGGAAAAGAAAAATATTTTACAAGAGAGTTTTTCTCAATCGATCATCAACAATTGACCCTCCATGCTCTTTAAATAGAGATCATTGACCAATCTGGTGCTAAGCCACAAATCAATATTGTCATTAAGATAAAGGAGAATATGAGTTTTTAGATCATTGTATGTCTAGAACATATCATGACCATCAGATTACATAACTACAAATGCATACTAAAGAAGCACACTTTTACCTAAAGACGCATTAGACCAAGTTGATTGTAACTAACTCCTAAGTGTCTAAATATCCTACCACAACATTATATATTCAAGAATGCAACAAAATGATGTAAAAAGAATAGATTCATCTAAAAATCAAATAGCTCTCACATACCTCTTACTTATCTTTGTCTCTTCATCCTTTTCACTTAGCTAGTGAGTTGGAGGACACAAAACAATTACAAATTGTTTTGCATAAAATAAATAAATATATGAGATCTTTTAGGGATAAAAATAAAACTTTAAAGCTGTTAGCACTTGGTAATTTCTTTGGGTTGTCTCAAAGAAACCCCAAGGTAACCTCAAACCAACTTTAGGTTGGACTCTAACCCTTCCAACCAGAGAGGGCTCTCTCAGATGTCTAATGACTAGTAATAGCTCAAAACATTCATCAATAAATGCACATAGGTCAGATTCCGCAATAGGACATGTTTTGTTTTTGTTTTAAAAGGGTTGGTAAGACAAAAAAGAGAAGGGAACCATTGGGCGATGGGGTCAAAGCCTGAGATATACTATGAATATTAACACAACTATGTACTCTTGAGGGAACAGAGGCAAAGTAAGCATACCTTTCAACAATAAACAATATTCAGATGATGGCAAGAGAGAAATAAGAAAACCCTATTACGAATGAGAGAATCTAATAAGGATGAATTCTCAATTGCAACTTTAGAAGAAATAACATAAAGGATGACTACAATGAATAGAGCACCCAACAAGGGTGAATTCTGAATCTGCAATCATTAAAACATAACACCTGCATTAACTATATGAAGGGAGCATCTATCAAGGATGAATTCCAATCATTTACTCTTAGCTATGCTTAGAAGAAAGAACATAAGTGAAATGAATGTGAACTAGAGGAAAACACACTGAAAGAGTACACCGTGATGAATCTCTGCTATAAAAAACAGTCACTATTTGTATTTAAAATTCATGAATATATAAAGAGTTTTCCAGCTACAAAGGAAGGATTTTCTCAAGAAAGTCGAACGCCTCTCTCTTTGGTGCTTTGTGTGATATATTTTAATTTTATTCTCATGGGATATATCCCATACTTCTGGCACAAAAATATCTTATGGCGTTTATATACAAAGGCACTCCTATTTTCTTTCGATGCGTTGTGCAATAACTTACGCTCTTCTCCTTGGTCATGGCTTGGGGGCTTAGATGCTGCCTTTGTGATGAGTCATATGTTGTATTAGGTAGCTCGTGGGATTGGATTCAATATTTGGAGATTGAGCCTAATGCCCAATTCTTTTATAAAAAATAATTGAAACCTTGCATATAAACCAAAATAGGTCCGAGAGTTAATTGGCCTTTAAAAACCATTTTTTATTATTTGCACAACCATGTAACTTTTTCCCCAAGCTTCTTTAATTTTTTCATTGACACCACTGATGCTGATGTTGGTTGCCTGGTGCTGCAAAAGTATCAAGTTTGGAAGCGCTACGAAATCCCCCTTGCTACAAATTTTTTTCGCAGCGATAAAACAATGCCAAAACACTACAAAAATGAACCATTTAGCACATGATTTATAGGGTGATAACAGAAGCAACAATTACCGAAGGTTGATGTTTAAAGGGTAAACTCAAAATAATTTTTTTTTGTGACTCCCATAAATATTCAACTTATAACTTCCAAAACACACCTTATATATACCCTTTATGCAATCACAAGCATAAGCACATAATATCATAACATAAGCCATTAAATAATGTTATGACCATTATAAAATAAAAATAGGGATAGCCCACATTTGCTCAATTGTTGAAATAAAGTACTATGAATTACATTTGAACACCATGAGACACAATGAACTAGAGGTGCTATAAAATATATCAAAATTGAGGCACCGATTTATTGAAATCCACAATTTCCTGGATATACAACTGTAAAACTCAATCCGTCCAAAATTCCACACAATCCATCCAAGTTCCATCGACCATGACACATACCAAACCAAATAAAATATAGGACCTATGAGAAAATCTCTTGAGAAATATGAAGAGGAAGGTTGAGGATCTCTATGGGTAGGTCGTGGGTGAAGACTTGCCTCAAGATGCATATAATCAAATGAAAATTTGATTCTCATTCATTAAGAAAGTTGATTAGAGTGAGAGCAGGGGGAAGAATCCTTGGAATCATTGGCAAGACCTTTTATAAGAGAGACCATGGGGGTATTAGTAACATGAACAATAGAGGGTTTTACAACAAGGCATTTTAAAGGCCCTTGAGGACTTAAGGGTGCATCATCAACATGGGATTTTAACTTATCAAGCACATAAGCATATGTAGAGATGACTACATTGGGAGTATTCCTTTGTGGAGCAGAAGTAATTGAGTAAGAAGACTCAATTTGATCCCACTAGTTAGTAGATTTAGGTCCACAAACATCTCTCCGAACATCATTATTTGTAGGTTGCTCATACTCCCAAGCAAGTTTTGGATTAGGTGTAAAAGTAGGGTTAGCATTATTCATCTCTCACAAGCTTGGATAAGGCCTTACAAGAGTAGGAAAATGCAATAAGGGAGGCTGGTCATAAGACTTATCTCCTAAATACAAAAAACTATGTTTGCGTAACTGGCATGGACTCTTCAAGGTCAACATTAAAGTGCACATAAAAAATTATATTTTTCTTTCCTCCAACTCTCCAAGAATTTACATTTGGGCCTCCTTTTTTTGTTATTGGTTGCAATTTCGCTCCACCCAGAAATAACAACCAATAACAAAAAATCAGCTAAGGCTCTTATCCAAAAATATTAACTCAACGAGATTGATGCTGAATCAAATTATGCATGGAAATCAACTAGTAAATTGGGACTATTGACCATAATCTCCTAACTATGTGAACATAATACAACAAACAACTAGGAAGTATTTGCAAAGAAAAACAAAGATAAGAAGTTGGACAAAGGGAGGAAAAATTTGCCAACTATTCAAGTTAAGTTCCATAACTAACCACCTCCCATCAGAAATCATTATTAGTTGAATATCTTTGAGCTACAACGTAATCTAAAACATGACCAAAAGGAATTGAAGATCCTTAATAGAATCAAATATAAGGTTTTGTTAACCAAGAGATTTCTTAAGCAAGGATAGGCGAAAAAAATTAAAACATTGTTGAATGATGTTCTTAGAAAAGAACAATCATATGCATTAAAATAACCACCATAACAATCAACTTCAACAACTTGTGGCAAGCTAAAAGACATAATACATGATTATAACCAAATCCTCATAATCCATAGTTAACAAAAATTCGAATTTGAAATATCAACTAGAGGAAATAACAATGGAATGAGATAGTATTGCAAGGAAACACCTCATGTTATGACAATACCAAGTCTAAGAAAACCAAGACTAGTGCATGTATATCCTAAATATCCATGAAAATAAGCAATAAAATAACCAAAATATAATTGTTGTTCAACAATCATTTGGAACATTAGTCAAGAGAATTAATCAACATGATATCATTCTAGCAATCGACATGAGGAATATGAGTAAACAAATTTATAGATCGGTCTCAATTGTTACAACAAAAAATATGAATAAAAACAAAGGGACACCTATAGGTTTGACCATTGAAACATAATTCCCGCAACACTTTCAACTCTAATTCATGACCTTCACCATATATTTACCAACTACAAATCAAATGTGAGAAAGGACAAACCAACAACCAAGAATGAATAAATTGTCCACACAATAGGCCATGATATTTCCCCATAAAATAGATGGCAAGAACGCCGTAGAGGTTGGAAAAAATCCAATGTGAAAAGTCCATAACCAATAAGCCCAAAAATCTCAAAATAAAGGGCAAGGGGTCTGCAAACATATAAAACAAAACAACCTCATAAGATCATAAGCATGTCTACCATAATATCATTGCAAGGAAAAATAAACCACAAAGGGAGGCGACATAATAGGAACTGTCAACTTTAACAAAAAAAGGAGCTGCCAAAAAATAAACTTGAGTGAAACAAACCATAACATGATCATCAAATAACTAAAAAATGTTCCCTCTCCATAATCGATAACAAATCCAAATAGGTAATGAAATAGAGCTAAACATAAAGTATGGAAGGTCCATGAAAACAAAGCATGGAAACCTTTTTACCTTCATGAAATTTTAATTTCCCTAACTCAAGACCATAAACAACCCAAGCCTCCAATGATTGTATAACTATTTAATCTTAACAACATTGTAAAGCCAGGAAGGTAACAAAAATATTATTTTATTAGGCTCCTTGATTGTGAATTTTAATAGAGTCGACCGAAAAAAAACCTGGCAATGGCGATGCTAAGGTTCTATGACCAAAACTCACTTACACCATGTAGATATTCCTCAATTTTCGGAGAAGCATTCCTGTCGGATTACTGAGAGGGGGGGGTGAATCAATAATTGAACAATTTAATCCTTTTTAACCATATAATCCAAGTGTTATATCAATGAAGCATTATCATCCAATAACTGCAGAGTAAATAAGCAATGAAAAAATGAACAAACACACACATACACAGTACACTAGTGTTTTACGTGGAAACCCAAATCGGGAGAAAACCATAGAATGTTTTTTCTTATATGTCTTGAAGAACTACATTCATTGGAAGCACCAACTTCCTTTGTTTTCTAGCTGCAACTGTAAGGAGGCTCCAACCCCCTAGTTTCCCAGGCTACAACCCGAGGGAAGCTCCAACTCTCCAATTATCTGGCTACAACTAGGAGGCTACAACCCCCTATGTTCTCCGGCTACAACCACCTGTCCTTGCCCCGTCCAACCGCGCTGAAGTAGAAGTAGAATGATGGAACCACTGTCACACTATGACTGTGAGATATACCACTGTAAACCTGTACCAATAAATCTGAAACATGCATCAACCAGTACCTCAACCTGCAATCAACCTGTACCATAAACAAGTGCATCAACCATGCACTAACCTGTACCAAACAAACTGTAATCAACCTGTACCATAAACAAGTGAATCCAACCATGTACCAAGTATGTACCAATAATGTGTCAACTACTCATCAACTATGACTCATCAATATGTACCAACATCATCAACTATACACCTCATGTATGTGCCAACTCATCAACTACTTGTCTCAACCATGTACTCAACATGTACCTCAACCAAAAGCCCTCATCATTTTCATCATCCAAATATGATTTGTAGCTCTGTAATAGACCTGGTGTATATGATCACATTCCTGTAAACCTTCCTTAACTTTAACAACAATAGACTATCATTTTCATGAAATTTTTCTTTAGTCTCACATGCCTAGTTTTGGATTAGTCAACAACCCTAACTTGAAGTAATCATAACTTTGTACCTATAATGTATAAAGATCTAAAACTGATACACAATTTTCTTCAGTGTGTTTTGTGCAATTCCTCCAAGTGTCACTACTTGGAACCTCTCAGAAAAGGATTTATAGCAAAAATGGCATACCTTGCTGAATTCTGGCTTATTCTAGAGAGAGACCTTGTAGAGCGTGCCCCACAGTGAATATTTGTTGAAATGATCTGAAACTATTACAAAACATACTAAATACTGTACCCTAACCAACACATTTGGTTTCACTGAATTTGGATATGTTATGAAGAAGTTATGACATTTTTACCCGAAACACTTGTTTTTGACTAGTTTCAGGACTAGCCACAAACCCTATTTTCCATGGAGTGTAACTCCCAAAATACAACGACCCACAAGATGAATTTTTTACCACATATACTTGGATATTTTTTCTCAATGGAATAGCAATTTCACGATCTGAATCATTATAGAAAAAAAATTATAGCAAAAATGGTGAGATGACCTGTAAATAACATACCTTAGAAAGCACCATCAAAAGAATTTATCCTTCCTAGCATTTCGGCCTTCTTTTCTTCAATTTCCTTACAATTTAAGCTTAGATATCCTTTGGTTACCTCTGAAACCTATAGGTATTCAATATGCTCAAGTGTGATTAAAATGAGAGAGCCTTGCCTCTTATTTATACTCTCCAAGTAGCTTCCTTAAAAACATCTTCTAGGTCACTTGGCCCCACTTTCCTTATTTTAGGGTTAACCCACTTCTAATTTCTCCATTAAATTTATTATTGAAATAATTT